>JABASF010003351.1:0-10597 GCA_019776145.1 Harlomillsia oculata
AACTGGATAAATTGTCTGTATCCGATTCTTGTTTGATTGTTCTTCTTTGATTACGTCTTTGTTCCTCCTCGTACAATGTTTTCCTCAATTGAGATAAGTTACCCAAAACATTTGGACAAGAGTTTCCTCTTCCCTTCAGCCATTCAGTTTTTGTATTATAATTTGATGTACGGCGTTGTTGAAATAAAGTATTTCTATTTGGAATTGGCTCTTCCTCTGAAAACTTTGTTTCTCCTCTCGAAGGAATCCTCATGTTAAATGCAATCATTCCATTTTCCTTTAACTCATGATTTCTTGTTCGCATTTCCGTTTTCAAATCGTCATTTTCAAGGACATGTCGAATGAGTTGTTGCTTTGAATCTAACATTCCGTCAGAACTGAAGGGCATTTCATATTCTGAGTAATCCATATTTGTTCCATATTGCGGAGAAATTGTAAAATCACTGTCATTTCGAGGAGTGACAGCAATTTCAATGTCTACTTTTGGTCCACTGCTGTACGAAGAAGCTGTTTCTGGAGGTACAGGAACAAACGGTAGGGGTACGGGGATGGAACTCCTAGTCATCCTAGTTGAATATGAAGAATGTAATTTCACAGTGTTCGGATCTGTATCTGCGGACACGTGCTCAAACAATTCTGGAGATGAGTCGTTCATAATATCAAACTCCTCTGGTGCATATCCCATATTCATTTTCTTAGCAACTGCAGGAACCGGGGGCGATTTTGGACGATCATCGACGGGTGTGTAATAATATGATGGTTCACTGTCTTCCATGATTCTACTTTCCTCAGCTTTTTGTCCACCAGATTTCTTGACCTTCACATCATTAATGGTATTCGTTATTAATTTCTCAGGTTTTCTGTTATAGTCATTCAGTTTTTGTATGGAAATATCTTCCGACTGTCTTCTCAGTAATGGACGCCTAGGCAGAGGCCTTGAATCGTCCTGCTCAAGAGAAAATGCTATGCCTCCTGATCTTTGGGTCCTGTAACCGTCATCGGCTTCAGGAGATGGTGAAAGTTGACTAGCCACAGTCGTAGAGCTGTCACAACTCAATCCCCTAGCAAATTGTTTCCTCATATTTCCCCTTGTTTCTAGATTTGCTGGGTTCCTTGTGAACTCAGTATCGTCAAGTGTCATTTTATTCCGTACTGCTTTCATTGGAACAACTGCTCTTGGAGGACTACGCGACTTCCGTCGAATTGTTCTATTGTTAATATTGCCACTGTGGACGTGATCTTCCGATTCTGTACCGGTGTCAACAACTGTTCGCTCTGCTTCAAGTCGGCGCATTCTCTCTTGTCGTCTCCTAAGTTTGTGTTGATACAATGGATCCTTTTCCGACTGCTTCATATAAACTTTCTTAATAGGATTAACTCCCCACTTTGGCCTTTCCTGTTTCTTGTCAGCAACTTCTTTAATATCTTTCTCGGGTTTCTGTTTTGTGGATCTGACTTTTGCAGAATTTTCTTTACTATCCGTACCATCGTCTGTTTGTGTTCCGAATTCCCTACTTTCACGTTTCCCCGAATTTGCCTGTGAAGTGTTCATTTTTTCAAACTCAGATGCTGACATTGCAGACGTGGACATCAAAGGAGGAGGAGCAGCGCTTGTATACGGTTCATCAGTGTTTATATAATCACAGTTAAGACAGTTATTTATGGAGTAACTACGCGACATGTTTCTGCTTTGCCGATGTGCCAATTCTTGATCTCTATGTTCATGCAGATCCCAAACCTCCGAAGGATCCCGTTCTAATTTTTGTTCTTCCTGTTTTTGAACACTGTGAGAAGGAGAACATTCATTTTCTTCATTGTCACATTCCACATTGCCTTTCTTACTTTCTAATTCAAGCCGACGAAGTTCTATTTGCTTGTACTGAAACATACGGGTTTCTTGATCTTGTTCTTCCGCAGCACGTCGTTCTTTTTCTTCTTTTAGCCGTTTTTGGCGTTCCTCTATCTAAAGTTTCACGAAATTTTTTGCCGTTGAAATTCTACAAATCATTGTATGAAACTGCAAAATGCAAGTGCATGACACAATGTCACACTTACCTGCTTGCGAATGTAGTCTTGATGTTGTAAAGCAGCAATTCGTTTCCTTTCTCGTTCGGCAAGGACTTCTGGGTCGACTGGAACGTTCTGTCCCCGTAAGAAAGTCTTGCAACTTAAAGCGTAAAAGCATACAAAAAATCAACATCAAATGAAGTCTATTTTTGTAACCTCATTCCTTTTGTCACGCACATTTCTCATTAAGTCTTATGCACTCTCGTTCTGATTTTCTGACTTGGAACACGGTGAAAGGAAAGTAAGGAAAGTGAGAACATCGGATTTCATCAGACAAACAACGCAATTGCTTTGATGAACTTACTTTTGTGAGGTTTCACTGTATCCAGATTCCATAATCATATTTGTTTCAGTCGAATGCAAATTATGTTGACTATAGGATTTTTGCGGATCGAAATCATCATGCTCATTATTAAGAACATGTTGTAGATGCAGATTCGGTTGCGACTTAGAGTTAGCAGGATAATACTGTTCTGAAAGACTTTTTTGAAGCCAAACAGGGTCTTCTGCGTATACGGCTGAATTCGGCGGAAGTCTTGTATTGGCTGATAGTGCTGGTTCCCAAAAATGCCCGACTCCAATTCCCCTGTCACCCCATTTCGGTCTGGACTCGTCGCTCTCACGTAGTTTCCTTTGACGTTGTTCCTCTCGTTGTTTGTCCAGTTCATCTAACCATTGCCTTTTCTCTTGTTCCTGTAGGGTCCTATTCGACTCAACGCTGCGCTCTGCACCTCTGATCCCAAATGTCAGAGAGGAACGCATGGCGGCTGGAACTGCTTGACTTCGAACTGTTGTTGTTGTCGTTGTGACCTCATTGACAATATAATCATAATTGTCGTTCACATGTCGATCACCTGCACCACCGATACAGTCATCCTTGTAGTTAACGAAATGAGCTTGCCGGACTCTGCCTTGTCCACTTCTATACCTCGTATCATTTTGCCCCTTTTTAACTCCCAAGCTTCTGTTTGTATTTATATTCGATCCAACTGACGCTTTATTATTATTAGCCTGAACACAATTTTCGGGTACGGCAATCGCACTATTATAATCATTACTATCACTTTGATGTCCTGATGGGAACATGTCGTCTTCGTTCGAGTTCCATTGAGGATAGACATGTCCGTTTTTAACGTGCATGTTTTGACTGTTCAAATAGTTCACGGCAAAATCCGTGTCTAATGGACAAGGCAAACTCATTTTTCTGTTTGCACTGTTCAGTTTTTCAGAACCGTTGCCTATCGATTGCTTTCTGGCTGTACTCAAACTATTGACGTCATATGAGGAACGAGCTGATTTTATTGGTGGAAGGTGACAATTGTTTACTTCGCTGCCATTGCCACTTTAATAAAAATCACAGTTTCATTAAATTCATTTCCCACTCAAGGTTGGTTTGCATTTTTGTAATCATTTCAGAACAGGATCGTGTCATTTGCGATAGTGTTTTAAGAATAAAAATATTAAAGATATAAAATCGAAATTAAATAATAACTCACGCGTAAATCTCATTCCGATTCATTGCCTCCAGTCCAAATTGATCCACATATGAGGATGAAACACAAACCTCTCTACTATTTTCACCAGGTCGACCCCAAGGTGTCCAAAGGCCATTCAGCTCTTCTGTGGAGAAAGGGCAAAGCAATTACTTTACATAATACATGGTTTCAGTGTAGTTGAAATCGGACAACTGTCAGTAATGTATTCTACTCGAGTATTGATTTTTGCAATGCATGGTCGATCGGAAGCGGAAGAGCGAACAATAAGATACTATTCATACATAAGGTTAATGACTCCAGGAGAAAGCACTATAGACTTTCTTTTGTCAGTATTCGCCAGCACAATAACCTGGCTCACATAAGTGTGCAATGTGTATGAATGCCAGATTAGGAACATGTGAAAAGTGGCAGAAATATGCAACTAATATTTTTCCAGTGCATTTCAAAGGACGAATCTCCATCCAAAATAAAGCAGTTTTTATTATGCAAACATACCTCGTTCTCTGTTCCATTGTAAGCGCTTTTGTTCTACGAGTCTCAGCCGTCGACTCCCCATAGCGTTGGTTAAATTAGAACTTTTGATTGCACTTAAAGTTACGAGACAATGAATTTTTGATAAATAGTTATTAGATGCTATATGAACTGAATTTTACTGAAGGCTGATGTTATCAACTTTTAAACAGCCTTTCAATTATGAAGAGTATAGATAATGGACTGTAAAGAAGCATTCTTGTTAAGTATGCTTAATGCAAATGGAACGTCACTATGGACAAACAGAGAATAATGCTTTCGAAAAAGTATTACAGTAAAAAGCTGTAAGAGTAGAGAAAGTAATGAATTCGATGCCTTGGCTCAAACACGAATATATCACACCTTTCCATTTCACCAGGTATTTCATGGGTTCATGTGTCCGTTTGTTTACAACAGTATCTTAGTGACCGGTCTGTCGAATTTCCAGACACGGCACGGTCACACGGGTGAAATGAGATTCGAGCCTGGATAGCCTGGATGCGTGGATCGAGTGATCGAGGCATAATGTATACATAAAAACATTGATTATTAGTTTTGGGATGTATCGTTCTCATGAAGTTGGATCAAAATACCCAACAGCTTGTATTTACATTAAAAATGCAATTAATTCGATTACTTTTAAAAGAAAAACATCTTAACATACGTTTTTTCGAAGAATAATATGAACAAAAGTGAGAGGTGGTACGTGGTACATGTGAATTTATCGCTTTACCATGATAATGGTCATGATTTATGAATTATGATTACTTGTTTTTATTGTCAGACTTTTGTTATACAAAATGGACTAGAGTTTCTTTCGTAGCTACAAAATAAAGTATTCTTTACGCTTTCACAACTTTAGAAGCATTCAATTTCTTCTTTAACTTTTCGTATCCATATCTAATCGCTCGCAGAGCTCCAGCCGATATTATTCCCTGTAATGTTTGAGAAATACTGGACCGTCTAACAATGTCTGAAATGGAAGCTCGAACAAAAAACCCGATATTTGGCATGAATGACAACTCTGCCATGGCCTCTTCAATATCCACAAAACGTGGGTCAATCAGCATTCGACGAGATAGATTTTGCTAAAGAGACAACATTGAAGATTAACATTACCAAACTTATGAAATCATATAAGATTTGATTTGCCTTGGCATAGGCATAACATATAAGGTGAACTCCTTAACAATATCCAGTTAACATTATACCTGAACTAATCGAGGAAGACTCATCAAATGTGAAAATCGAACTCTTGGATTAGTATCCTGAAGAATATCGTCATTTGAATCAATCTATATACAGAATTAGCACTTGTAATAGAAACCTACATTAATTAGTTTGAATTGTAGGTTTCCACTGATGATGATACCCACTTACAGATACAGACGTCAAACTTGCCATGTGAGGAATGTAGACCTTGTCAAATTCGGCAATCAACGGGGTAACAATGTTATTAACTTTATTAGGATCCTCGGCTATGTGCATTCGGAAATCTCCTGAAAGTACATCAACATTACCGATTTATTGACAAAGTGGAATATCCGTTTTTCGACACAAAAACAGACAGTAGTCATTAAATGATGTACCTAAATACGATATCTCAGCAATTGAACGATACAAACCCTCCTTTGTCATAGTTCTACCATGCTGTAAAAGGGCAACTGTTAAAGCAGCGTTTCGATTTTTTCTTAGTGCTTCTACCAAATCGGGAGCTGTCGGAACGCTCAAGTTTAAAACGGGCTTGTGCAGTCGACCAGCAATGTAAATATGAATCCATTCTTCCAAATCTGTTATTAATGTCTTCGTGCTAATGACTCCATATTTGATTTCCTGTTGGAACAACAAAGTTCGTATATGTACGAATGCCTTGAAATAAATAACTAACAATGAATCAAAGTAATCAGAACGATCTCACGAACCGTGTTCCCCATTACTACAAACGGATTGTAATAAACACCAGTGGCCATCTTTTCTTGGACAGTTGTAACGGTTTTGGGACCAAAGTGTCGAAGAGATGAGTAATGTGTCCAATTCATTTCAAATGTTTTTGTTGTGCCAAGCAATAGGGTCATCCACAACTAACACTATATCAGTCATCTGCATTCAATAAAACATGATCAAAATTACGTTTTCCTATTCAATTTGAAGGTACGTTTCAATTTATTGAACCCAACAAAATATTTTCTAGAATTACGTTTCTGCTTAGTGCTTACCCTTCCTCGTGTTTGACCTTTTTGCTCAAAAACAGCTGACCCATAGGCAAAAGCGTATGCACACCTTGGGAATTTTGAAACAATGTCCACAAGGTTTTTTGAAGATGCAATCACAGCCATTAATAAAACTTGGATTTTATTTTAATTAAACAAACTTCCAGTCGACCAGAATTAGCAAGAAAGCAAAAAAGCTCAACCAAAACTATGTCAATACTAGAACAATAATTCGCGGCGTCGGCACTACGGTCTACGGTTCTCAAAAATAACCTTTGGGTATGGTATGACTTATTGTTAAACCAATGCTATGATTTCACCATTCGATATAAAATCTAAAATCGAATCGTTCATACTACATTAAATAAAAATTAAATAAAGGGCAGATAACCGCACACACACTCGCACACTAAAAAAACGTGACTTCTTTCATGCAAAATTCTTCTACTTCAGTTCAGCATTGCGCAATGTGAATAGAGCTTGATTTAGGTTCGAAGGCTGGCTACTGCATTGTAGGCGTAGGCCGAAAGAATGCAAAATCTGATACGTTTTGTGCATTTTGAATTCTGATTTCTGAATTGTTCGTTGTTTGTTTGGGTTAGCGTTTGTTCAGTGGTTAGATATAATATTAATGCAATCAAACTTCTATTAAAAAATAATGACATAATCATAGTGACACTTTATTTTATTCATTGGGACTGGGATGGAATGATGGAACATTATTTATCCACGGACACATAGGAAATGAATGAATAAGGGTAAAAGCTAATAAGAATTTTTAGACAAAGGAATGATCAAGCTCAACACAGTAGGAACGATCTGTGACTTCCCAACTTGCAGTTTCTTGATCAAGGCTTTGACGACATGTTGTTCGAATTTTGTCCAACGTTTCCAAAATTTCGGGAGTTGGTGGAACGCGAACGTCATCAGACACGAGGACAACATTGACAAATCTCAAAGCTGGCATTTGCAAGTACATATTAAACTCTTCAAATGTATGGTGACATGCTGGAGCATCCAATTTGAGTGTTACCAAACAGGTAAGATTGTCTGCAATCCACCGTTTGTCTCTTGCACAGAGTTCACCTCCGAATGGGATTGATATGGAAAGGTCAACAAGAGTTAGAGGAAGGAACTGAATATTGATCAATGTATTGTTATTTTTGTTACGTTTCTTATTCTTTTTGCCTTGTTCTGTGTCCTCTGGCTCATAGTTGAGTTGCAAAGACAAGGATCTGAATTGTGGTCCCAATGGTCTTAAAACAATAGCATTGAAGATGCAATCGGAAATGACATGGAGTTCTTCCAAGGTAGAACAGTTTTGAGCAGCGGTATGAATTGTGCTTGAAAGGTCGTCGCTCCAATAGTACATTTTCAAGCACCTTTGAGCTCGGATTAAATAATCGACTGTAATGAAGGAAAATTGAAAATGTTTGTAAGCCAAGGTCTCCATTTCCTGTTGGCATTCGCTATTAATCACTTACTCAAAGTCCAAGCAACGGTGATTTGACCTTCTTCAGTAGTAATGCAATCTGATGAAATGTGTATATCTTCTATTTTAGAAACTTCTATCAGGTTAGTCGCGATTTTCTTGAAGTCCAGAGGTTTCTCACGTGCACTATTTCCATGAATGTCTACCACTTCATTAGCTAAATGTACAAGATTCAAAATTTTGCCATTCATAATGATTTATACTGCATTTTGAATATTTGAATTTGAATAGTTCAAGCACCAAAAGGTTACACTTACATATACATGTTTCCGCAATTGAAATATCCAGGTTAAGTTGTGCCAAATCTCGATGCTTAGAGATAAACCGAAGAATAGCAATGTAAAACAAGTTGAGGTCCAATGGTCGAATCATGTGGTGTCCACCAGTGATGTCACAAGAATATTCAAAGATACGTAATCCAGGGAAAATCATGGTGGTTCCCATTGTTTCCATTGAAATACGCCATTTCCTCCACGATTGTGGATCGTCCAACTTGCAAAAACTCATCTGAAATCAAACCCCATATTGTCGAATTCTCAATGATTTTGATGAGTAGTGAGCAAAGTACTAACAACGATTAAAACACCATTACCTTTAACGAAGTTAGGTTATCTCGAAGGTTACCCCACCTTGGAAAGCTCATTTCATGGAAACCCATGAGTGGTTTTAAGTCACCGTGTTCTTTCCAGTTAAGTTCTAACTCAGTATTACTCGGATCCATATTTGAGCCATTCGTAGTCTTTGTATCATTCTTCACTTTCGAGAGAGTTGGGTGAAAAATGGCCCAGTGTACTTTGTTGACTTCAAACGTACCTGTGGATGTTCCTTCAGCTGTCATAGTTGCTTCAGCATCTTTGATAGAATTGAACAAAGAGCTTGAACGCAATGCGACAAGTCTTCCATCAGTGCATAGTCGAAATGTACAGGTTTTCTGAGTTTGGATTTTTTCAAGTTGTTCCAGATGCTGTTTCAGTTGGTGACAAGTGCTTCTAATAGATCCGACGAATTCATTATTATCATCTAGGATTAGAAACAATCGAATTTTCATTTTGAGAACAATAATATTTTGAAAGTAATGATTCAGCTTGTATGAACATGAACACTAATGTCATGCGTCTCGTACTACTTCGAATATGCTCATTTAATTTGCTAATTCAAATTGATTGGATTGAGCGCACCGCTCGTCTGTCTACCATGACGATTTGTATCCAGAATCCAGAATTAGTACGGTTTTTTTACAAGGCGACGTCTCTCATGTCATGAAACTTACATTGTCTAAATTACAAGATTGACAACATCCGTGATGTTGTTTAAAAGCCTTTAAAATCTAATCTGATGACGGCCATGCTTTCACTTTCATTGTACTTTTACTTTTAGTGTGCTTTCAGAATTAACGTTTCTTGCCATGATCATTCCGTCTTTATGTAACAAAACGGTATCAAAATGAAGGCTTTCCCACTTCAAAGTAGGACAACAGTTGCGCAACGGGTTTCATGGTCGTCATTTGTACACACAAAATGTCACAAAATGTTATCAGTTATCACATCACGCCATCAAGTTCTTCTTTCGTTTTTTGCATGTTTCTATTCAAATGCATGCAATTAAGATCGCATGCATTCTCTCCACAAATGTTTTGGTTGAAAGTTGAAATCCATCCAGTTTTTTAGTCATTGCATTGCGCATTGCGAAGAATGCAGTAACAACGTAGCAGTTTGTTTTAGCCAACAGAATATTTAAAATGTCAAAATCATGACGCGAGGAAAAGGCATTTTAATAATTTTCGAATTCTTAGTTTTAGTTAGTCTTTGCAGTGTAATTGCCGTATTACAAGAGTTCACAATCTTCTCCGACAATAATTTCGAAGGGGATGTCGTCACGTTCCGCTCACACCAGGAAGATCTAACACCATGGTTCCATTTCTTTGATAAGGCAAAATCATACTGCAGTACAGGAGCGTAAGATCGATTAATTAGTACAATAAATTACATATTTGTAATGAATTCAAAGATACAAGCATCAAGACACGACTCAAAGGACCTAATTGTTTCATTTTGCTAGGTGGACAACTCATTACGGTCCATATTTCAGTGCAGAAGGCGGTGGAATCATGCATGTAATCACACAAGGCGATTGTGACGAGAACGTGAGATGTTTCAATAGTCCCAACCTGTACAGAATCCAATCCTTACGCTACAGCGGGGCTCATGACACAGATTTACCCGGAATCAGTTTCTACAATGATAGCTTTTTCTACGGAGAAGAATTCTTTGTGAATGGGAGTTCTGCAAGTGCCATACCATTCAGACCCAATTCTTTCGCCAGCACAGGTTGGAGCAACTGGACATTTTATGAAGGATTAAATTTTAAAGGGAATGCCAGGTGTGTTTGGTCCCATTCCAAATTACATAGAGAAGGCTCTTTCAGCGGGGAAGTCCAGTCTGTCATGCGGGGTTGTAACCCGGCCGTGGCCGCCGCTGATGATTTTTTTGTTGACACCGTTCATGATTGGCATAATAAGGACTATCCCAACAATGTCAACCACAACAATCCCCACCACCATCATCATCATCACAATAATTATCCATTGCAACCTCCATATCCTTACCCTCCAGATGGTTTCGTTTACAATGGGAACGGGAACGGTCATTACCCTGACTCTTACCACCCGGATTATCCATATTCCCGTGTTGTTGCTAGTAAATCTAAAACTAGTCCTAATAACAATAACAATAACCGTGCGAATGGGAAAATAATTAAACTCCAGCCTCAACCTGTCAGTCAGAGAAATCCGTTTTTGAAAAATCGACAGTAACTTTACTAAT
>JABASF010003352.1:0-10590 GCA_019776145.1 Harlomillsia oculata
GCATAAGATTGCGACTGCGACTAACGATTAAGCGACGACAGCTGCAAATGACCATTTTGCATTATAGGATACGAATGCCAAAAAACACGCAAACTGCATGAAGTCGTTCACCCACTCAAAAGGTATATAAATCCTTAATGCTTCTTTTGAATGCTGAATGTTTGAATCTCAGCAAAAAACTGAGTCATTATTATCAGAATGGCAAATCGCTCGTTATTTACTGTACAAATGACTATGTCGATATTCAACTAGCAATTATGGACATCTAAAGCGTTATTAACGTGTTCTGCACGCTTTAGCGATAACGACAGCTAACATAAAAAGAAGTTGTACAAAGAACGAACTCATTCCTGGTATGAAATGATATGTCCATGTTCATTTACATATATTGACACTACAAAGTTAACAATTTAGGGAACCATTTAAGTATATTTTTTACTGGGCTTTGGATACGCCTTTCTTGCGTTGGTGCAAATGAAATATACCTTTTCGGATAGGAGGTAATGAATTTTGGACTGGACAGTAACAAGGTTGGTTTGAGAAGATCTTTATGACTACATCTTAAATGTTTTTGGAATCTTCTTTGAGAGGTGTAATGCCTTATTTTATTAGTCTTGTCGTGTTCTTTACTTTATGAATTAATTTGGCTTAATTGTGGACACACCCTTGTTACAATACTGTATTATATATGTTGGTATCCCATTATTTGTGTATTTGAGACAAAGAAAAGATGCTCTCATTGCTTGCGTCATGGGATGCCAAAAAGCCTCGTGGCAGTAATCATTCGTTATGAACTGTGCTGCTAATACACGCTTGAAGGAAATCCTTGAATCCTCAATTAGGTAGATTGGACTTTGTTGATTGGAATTCTTTCTTCAATATACTTCAGTATTATACTTCGGTAGTAATTTGAGTGTGCATCTTCCTTAGTAATTTAGCTTGGATAATGGATTTTTAGTTTCAAGCTGATTTTGACATGATGGAGAATGGAAAAAAGCATGCAAAAAACTAGGAAAGAAACGAACCTTTTGCATCGTTTTTGCATACACGAATTATAGTAGTAGAACATCAAAGTATTGTTATGAGAATGGAATTTTGACCTTGTTTCTGTCTTACTTACATTGTAAGTAACCACAAAAATTGTAAATCATGAATGGTGTTCCTCCAGATATCATAAATATCAAATATCAAAACGAAATGAAAAATGAAATGGTCGGACGAGTGAAAAAACTACGACTCTGAGCGGCTTGGAATGAAAACCCGGGAAGTGCATTTCCTGTGTATCCGGAGGAATCCTCAAAGCAAGACAGCTAGAGAGAGCAGCCGTGCAGACTCTGGACCAGGAAGACTTTAACAGGAGGTAAAATGCGGATCGATGGACGTGAAAATCGATGCGGCATCTTTTCACCTCCTCTCAGCATCGGGTGGTCTCAGTCAGACCATGATCATCCTTTGCTTCTGCAACTTCCTCCAGCATTAGGCAATACGACTCCGTTCAATGCACATTCAACATTTACACTGTCTGGAAAATCATGCTATTAATTCATGAGGAAATGAAAGCGCTAATTAGCTGATAAAATAATAAGGCATCTTGCATTCACTCGTTTCATTGACTGTCGCCGCCAGTACGATGACTGATATGATAAATTGTGTTACAAGCGAACAAAGGTACTAACTTTCATGCGCTATACATTACAAACCTAATTCAAAACTTGGAAACGGATACTAATATAATGAACTGTAGTTTTGACAGCTCTCGTACGTAAATTACTGAAAAATTGAAAAACCAAGTAACTGATTTGCATAAAGTTCGTTTTTTTAAAGTGTCACATATTAGGTTTTTACTGTACGGAATACTGAGGGTTCATTGACAAAATCATGCTATCAAGAGTCAACCGTATGATTTTCATCGTCTTGACGTACGCTACTACTTTGTCGACGTCATAACCACATTGGACTTGAAAGTGGGCAACTTTTTACGGTTGACTTTCGGAGTCTTTTTTTATTTTTCAGATCTTTTGAACTGTACCCTTACGTACATAACGTACTACTACACTATACATTTACTATAATGTGTGTACGAAGTTTACGAAGATGTGGAGGATTGAGGACTGCTTGGACTTTGGGACCAATGCATGAATTCTATTTGTATGCCACAGCCTGTGCCCGTTGCCATCCCTAATGCCCATCCATTTGATTCCAACTTTCCGCAGCAGTTTTCAGTTCAGTTCTAGCTTGGTTTATTTCCAAAGTTTTTCCAGTCAGCTCCTTTTTTTAGAAATAAGTTGAGCTCACCTATTTATCTGTATGACTGTCGCTCTTTCTCCCGGTTGGCCGGCTTGTGATTCTCCATTCCACGCTTCCCTATTCGACAAATCACATGGCTCACTGTACGTTGACTAAGTGAAGCTATTTCGCACAGCTTCTGCTGGTCTGAGCACGTTTTGTGGGCACATTTCGCTCTGCAACTGCCGTCAGCTTGAAGGACATTTCATTGATCTATTACAACCCATATATTGCCTCCTTTCCCTTTTCTTGAATGTCTTCGTCTTAACAGTTATATTCCGTGATCCCTATTTGGTCAATCTTCCCGAAGCTTATACATGTTTCTCATCTCCCTCCGAGAACGGGAACGTCTTTACGCTTTCTCTTTCCTCTCCCATTTACCTCATGTGGTTTATGGGATGACCGAATGATCTAAACGTGCATTCTCAACCCATCTGTTTCATGTTCCGTAAGTTCCGTTGCACAGCTCAATTATTCATAGAAAATTATCCATTGATACAATAACAATACAAATGGAATCTTTATTACTGTTCTCATTCCAATAACCAACAACGTTGCTTTTCTAATATATATTTGATTTGAATCCAGGAAAATCATTCAACAAATATTCGTGTTCTAGCGTGTCATCAATTCGGAAAGAATACTCGTACACCATTTGAAATTCATTTGAAATTAAGTCATTTAATATTAATTACATTTAGAAATCCTAGTTTGGTTTATTCCATTCTCATTCTTAGTATATTTGACTGATGATTTACGATACAGTCGATTTTGATTTCGATGTTAAAATAAAAACGCTGACTTGTTCGGCCGTCTGTCAATTTTCATCCATGATTCTGTGACTTTTAGACTCACTAACCGGAATTGACAGTAAGGATTGAGTAGGGCACGTGAAAGCAGGAAGTATAGAAAAGCTGAGGGCGAGCTGCTATTGACTCCGTGAAAGAGTCAGAGGAAAATAAAGAGGTAATAGAGAGAAGGCAAGGCCTGAGAAAAGATCATTCATCTTGAAGCATACGATACACTTTCAGCTTGTCCATTCCCAGGTGGTTTTCTTTGGATCGATGCTAGGATGCCCAAAGAAAAAACTTCCGCTTTTTTTTGTGGATGTCCCCGTTTTCTAGTTGATAAGTAGGCGATAGGCATTCCACTCACATCTTGATATTTATCAACAAGTTCACTTGTTTTGAACATGGGGAAATATTCGAGTTTTGTCCCTTTTGCGGGTCGCAAAGCCGTTCGTGCTGATCAGGCAATGAGGCGTGTGTCGTGCGGTGATGTCGTGCGGCTTTTTCAAGCGTCATCTTTCCAGGCGACGAACAATAAACGACCTCACCGCTCCCATTTGACATTTAGCAGCTCCATGTCCACCGGCAATTGTCTCACCCTTCAAAACAACACAATGCACTATGCACTATGTTACTTATTACACAAAACCACGAATTCGAAAATTAGCAATGCACTTAGCACGATTAGCAATATACAATGTTATAAAGGTGTAGTTATTCAAAATGTCGATGTGTCTTTCTGTCCTAACGTTCCTATTTCCTAATTAAGAACGTCGCTAATTAACCACAAGAGTAATTTGATGCCTTCAACATCCCGTATTGAAATGGATCATAAAATTAATAAATTAACCTAATTAGGAACCAATAAATTAGAACTCCCCTGTGTTCTTTTGCATGTATAGAGTATAAAACCTATAGAGCGCCGTATAAAACACTGCTCATACTAAAACAGTTGTAGCAAATTATCAGAAAAGCCAACAGGCCAATGAAATCGACCATCCGAAATAATTCAGCATTGTCCACGCAAGTGTACAAGTTCATAAAATTTTATCGCACAGATCAAAAGACTGAAGCAGAGTAATTACTTGGAGAGAATGTCATAAAACAGCTGTAAAATCGTGTCTTGCCGACACTTGTGTTCTTTGGAAAAGTTGAAAATACTCACAGAAGTGTAAAAGTGCCTATAACATTTGGTTTTTTGCACAGGAAACTCAAAAGCGAGCTTCCTTTCTACGAGACGACGACGCTGGCTGTATATTTTCCGTTTGAATTGTTCTCAGCTTTAATGTCACTTTCTAGCTGACAAAAACGTATACAATCCGACGTTCCTTTCGATATACCCGATGGGTTGTCGTACACATCCTTTATCTTCTCATGTCAAATTATCATTAATAGACAGGAAAGACGACACCTGCACGCTCTGATGTCCAATACATTTCCACTTTGGACGAATAGAAATTTTCTTCCTACAATGATAGTGGTACTACACACCTCAGGAGTGTATCGATTCTGCGATGGTCATATCAAACTCGAGTACAAGCTCACAGCAAGAAAAACAAAATGCTCTTGCTTCTCAAGAACACCTTTGGCACCTTTCCCCTGATTCCGTGCTGAGCTGCTTCCACGGCTGTGTCTACGTCTCCCATACGAGTATTACTTTTCTTTTCACCGGGAAGGAATTTTCACCAAATGAAATTCGACGCAGATATCCTTAGAATTTTATTCATCAATGCCTGCCATGCCAAACTACCTTTACCACCCGGCGGGACTGTCCAAGGAATTTTTTCTTGGGCCTTTGTCCAAAAAAATATCTTCATGACAGAGAATAATACTTCATGTTGAGCTATATACGAATGAATCCACGTTATTAGCAACGTGACTCCAAAACACGACACATGCTGCTGTGTTTGTTTACCTACAGTTTCTTTCGTTCTTTCCTCGGAAAAACTCGTTTTCTACATGAAAACCAAATGAATGAATTGCGGTCACATGGCACTAAACTGAGGTCTGGTCACATTGATTGACAATGACATTAAGCATTTACAAGCCGTTTTGTAATTGTCATATTCATTTTTGATAAGTATCAACATCAAAGTTATAAAGTTATCTCATTATCTCATCACTTTGTGCTTTTTCCTGTACGAAATGACGAAATCTTGAATTAATGTGTAGACGTTAAACTTTGAATTGAAGTCTTGAAGTAATCCAAAATTAATTATTGTAATTGTAGTTATAATTTCAAATAAGTCCACAATAAAAAAACGTTTTATATAATACTATTAGGTAGGTATAGGCTATATAAAGGCTATATAGGCTATTTAGGTATCATTTGGTACGAGATTTTTACTACATTTCAACAGTAGTGTCGACGTCGACACACAACACAACACACAAGCCGTTATTGTCTGAGCGAATGACATTGTTGTTTTGCATGCAGAAATAGCCGCAGTGAGTATTCGCTTTTTTGTCATCATGCATGCAAAGTGTGCCGTGTGTTCGACGCTCGAGTGAATGTGCTGGTGGATGCACAGTATAACCATCTCACAAACACTTTTAGATGGAACATTTCTCCGTAGTTGGTTGGAAATCCAAGCTACGAACTGGTAGTAGGTTGAGCTTTCTCTATTTTCTTTCTTGGGAGAAGGAAATCTAGCAACAATTTATACAACGAAGTGTATATAAATATAATATGCACGAATGTATATTACATAACGCATGGTGAGACTTGGTTGGTTGTAAGATGAATCCGAGAATCGCTTTCACAAGCAAAACTTGCGAGTAAAGACAAGTACGTACTAGTACGTTACATTACAAGTGCAGTATTTTGAAACAATAGGATTTTGGCTTTGTGTTCGAAAAACAAGGCAGATAATCCAAGACAAGACGAGAGGAAAATGCCTATGGAAGAGATACAAAAGGGACAATAAACATGGTACTTGAGCACCAACTCTGGCACACTACATGCTAATACTCTTTGCAAAAAGGAAAAGCGGAGGAAGAAGAAACTCAAACTGCTCCCATCTTAATCTTCCATGGTGTCTCTTTCTCGTCTCCTTTTTCCGGGAAATGCAAGTGGAGACGGTGGAGTGAAGAGTCAGCTCAAGAGCAAGCAAGTAAGCATCATTCGTATTCCTTCGTACCACAGAAGAGACAGGACACCGTCAACTAGCGTCATGTCTCAAGAAATTACTATTTGATCTTTTTTTGAGAGTAGCCCAAGTATCTCTTAACATTTAAAATTTTAGTATGTTGAAGTTGAATGTTGAGCGGTGAACGGTGGAATCTACATTTTCCTCCCGAAGCTAAAAATCTAATTCAAAAGACAAATGAATATCGCTGCTATAATGCAAAGAATGGAAAGAGATTCGCATTCGCAGTCAGTTTGAAAAATTCTCTGTTATACATTTTCAGTGGCAGTTGGAAAACAGAAACTGGAAAACTGGAGCATTATAGTATGTGTGAGTTACAAAGTATTATACGTCTTGTCAGATACAAAAAAGCACTTCCTTTAGCAATGCATGTGCACGAGTCAACCTAGCGAGTGACTCATCAATAATGTAAGCCAATTTACTTATCGCATGTGTCACACTGTGTTTCTCTTCTCGTTGAGTACAAGAAGCCGTACACCGTACAACTGCACTGGGATGCAGGAGAATGAATAGGTAGACTTTATTGGAATTGTATGACTTGTTACAACCGCAAGGATATGAAACATTGGAGCCTATCACGTTGCGTTGGATCCTTGTTCTCTTGAATTTCTAGGCAGATGTGCATAGAATTTAATTCAGCCTTTTGTATCTTTTCCAGTCCAAATTTAATTAAAATATACGCGACATTTGCTTCTTCGAATATTTTATTCGAGTCCTAAAATAAATGTTGGGATTCTAAGCGATTACTTCCTACGTGCAAACACAAATAAATTGTACTACTTCTGTTTTAAACGAATCGTTTTTCTTTCAAAAAGAAGAGAGCAAAAGACAAAGTGGGCCATTGTTACGTGTATTAACTATATACTACGAGTCTTAGTTCAACACACCTTTTCGTTCAACAAAAACCTATACATTACTTAAGCATGGTTTATAGGAAAAAGACGACGAGAATGACACGGTTTACGTGAAAAACGACGCAGATGCAGCAAAAACCAACACAACCAAAACTTAAGTGTTGCGTGGGACTTGTGCCGTTTCTTCCTCTACAAGTTTTTGCCACGTTGAAAGTCAGTGTTTTCTGGTTTTGGGTGAAAGCATTAAGTTTTATCTTTATCAACAAGACAACGTCTTGCAAACTTTTTAGAAGGTTGAGACGAAAAGACTACAGTGTATTTATGCTACTACGATTCTCACTATAAGTGAAACTTTGAAGGAATTAGGTTTCCTAAGCTGCTTTCACTTTGGGCGTACAGAAAGACACGACGTTATCTCCTGATCTTCTTGATAGATCCACTCTCCGCTTCTTTGCATCCTACCATGAAATGGAGGTTTATGAACTTTGCATTCTTCTCTTCACCATTAGTCCCTATCACAAGTTTCCTTTTCCACAGTTTCCCGTTTTAAACCCACGACTACTATACAACCACTTTTATATACGTTATTTCCCTTGGTTGCTTAGAATTTTCTCGTTTTTCTGAATAGTAAGACTATTATCTTTGCTTTAAAAAACAGCGGGTTGTATATATTTAGGTAGTATAATTTTTTGTTTCAGGTAAACACTAGTATATATTCATGTTAGTAGGATTACTTTGAGGATCAGGTTTCATGTTTCACAAGGAGTTTTAAATGAATCTTAAATGCATTAGGATCATTGCGGAAGAGTGAGGGTTGAATACGATGAAATGAAGAGGGAACAGGGAAGATGCTTTTGCAGCCAAGTTTTTGCATGCAAAGGCATTTTCATTTGGGCGACCGGAGGGAAACGGGGTCGCTAATACGACGATAGGCCAAGTTGGCGACGGCAAGTGAAACTTCAATTATAAGGAGAAAATGAGAGATGAGCGGATTCCAAGGACGGAAATGGGCTTTCACAGATCAAGCCAAGTTCCGTACGGGTTGAACACACTTGAACCGCATGATTAGCGACCGGGGCTTTTTGGGTTTTCTCTTCACACAAGATTTCTCTCAAACATAATCAACTGCTGCGGAAATTATGCAGCGGCATGGGTAATGGATGCGTAATTTACATAGGGACGCGCCGACGCGATTCATATTTTGCCTCAAGCAAACTTTATTTCGCTGCGTGAATGCGATTTCAAAAAATTTGGTCATAATTAGTAGAACGGAACACAAAAAAGAAGGGCGGGTTTTGTGTTTTTTTCCCCGTGTCATGACCTCATCATCATCATGATCGTAAAATTAAGAGATAGCGAATAATTTCCTTTCAAAAGCACATTTTTTTTAGAAAACCGCTTCTACTGCTGTTCTTGTTGTATACTCAAGGGAATATAAAAATAGGATAAGGACAGGGCAAAAACTGTAACATTAATTTCATTTTATGACCACCTCTTGAATTCAGCTTGACGTGAATGGATGGTCAACGTCATGGTATACAAACAAATTCAGATTTGATCGATCGTCGACTCCGTCTAGAATTCCAACGTCTCAGGTTCCACAAAAAAGTTCTTAGAAGCACCTTGTGCTCTCACATTTATCTCCAATAAATTCAGTGGTTCACAACCTTCTTCAAAAATCTCTTTCTGTAGTATAACATTATACTTCCCAGGATTTCCAGCTGAGAAGACAAAATGTGGGGAAAATGGTGATTTTTTAAAGATGATATTATTTTTTATTTTATTTTTTATATATTCGGTTTTGAGAGGAGATGATACGATCATCTTAATGCTCAATAAAAACGCTTTGCTCCTCTTGAATGAACACGCACCAATTTGTAAGTATCCTTCTTTTTCGGTAGTGTGCAGTACAAGTTTGAATGTGTGTCGAGATTCTTATCAAAAGGGCTGTAATGCAGTAAGTAATAGAGTGATAAGGAGAGCTCATAAATGCCTTTCTCACGCGCGCCCATGCCATGCCTGTTCATTGTGAAACTCTCCTCGGAGGATTCTTTTTCCATGGATTTCGCCTTCTTCTTCCATTTCCCTTGACGTGAGTAAGTCTATTGTATTTCCAAGTTTTATCTTCTCGTTCAGACACAACTAGAAACATTACCTAGAGGTTCACAACTCACCGTAATCTCCTGGAAAAGACACACCAACAAAATATACAATATCGAAACGAAACATCAACAACATCATTCCATCATCGTATACCTTGTGGTGGTGCACCTAATATACCTAATGTGCCGTATTATCTTTTCGTGAGCACCCGCAGCCAAAGGCAAAACTCCGGAACTTTGAAAGTTGATTGGCAGAGGAAGAAGAGACTGCCGTTGTGATTATATATAGTGTAGGATTCCTATTTTCTCATTCTTCTTCGGTCTTTTATGCTATCCCTTTTCTTTTCCTTTCTTCATATCATCTCGCCTTTCTTTCACTTTCTCTTTTTCTCTCTTATTCAAAATACTATATTCAACAAGGAAAACTACTTACTTATTCCTGGTTTCCATACTATACCTAACTCTGTCCTAACGAGTAACGACTCGTCTCCTTTCTACAATTCTATCTCAACTTAATCTTTTCTCAGAAATTGTGCGGACGTATTAATTTACTTAGTACTTCATCATTCATCATCCTCACATTCAGCTTTTGAATCTTAAAGGAAGCGTGAAATATTAGTTCAAAACTTGGTTTATCTGTATGCTAATCGTCTTTTGTCGCTCTTGAATAATATGAGTGAAATTCCGTATGTTCCCCTTTTACTACGGAACAATAGTCCACGATTACAAATTAAAATGCACATATAAATTCATAGTTTGTATTTTATATAAAGTTCAACTTTCCTGGAAATTGTTGTGGCCTGGAAAATAAATAAAGAAACTTTACTAAAAGCAAGGAAGATTAATTTTATTTATTATTCCGATTCATTTTAATTTACCTAATTTCAATTCAATACAACGTTTATATAGTTATAGTTATAGTGTATGTTGTTCTGACATTCTTGAGCTCAAGTGTCCCATTGTTGTTGTATGATGGGAATTATATGGAAATAAAACGAATTTTCTCATTATAAGGTTTTCCAAAGGGTCTTATTTCAATTTGTCTTGGCATGAATGTCTTAAGGGAATTTCCTATGCTTTTTTATTAATATGACAAGCTTTCGACTTCCCAAAATTCTCTCGTTCGTTTCTTTCGTGCAAGGAGAAAAACTTGAGGGTACGCCAAGTCAAGTTTCTTCAAGATGGTTCAAGCTGGGGTAACCAGCGCGTGTGAGATGACAAGGCGACCCAGAGAAGTAGCTCTACATGAATTTTTAATGACATCGTACTTTTACGAGTGGCACTACACTGATTTTCCGTATCAGCCATAATTTTTAGACGAGACGGAGGAAGCGAAAGCAATATAAGAAAAAATTTCGACACAGAAACTGCATGTTCCCGTACACTGCATTGGTTTAATGTTCTACATTTT
>JABASF010003353.1:0-10582 GCA_019776145.1 Harlomillsia oculata
TGTCTGCTTTGTTGTATGAGTTCCGTTCTTGTGAACCAAGGCAGATGATAAGTACTTCAATGTTAGCTCTGAGCGTTTTTGATGGTTGTGAATGACTCACTTTAGCAAGCAAAAATTACTCCTGAAAGCTATTCTAATTAGACACGGCCGTGGGACGGGTTTCTTGCGGTCTTGTAAAATACTCAAAGTGGGTAATAAATCGTAAATGAGACGAACGTCTTTGACCACGCCATGCCTTGTCAATAACAATCTATAAATTGCAAGTGCCTGATGTGCCAGGACAGGACTTACTACTGTACACACATAATTTCTGCAGTACTCTGCGATGGTGACTCAGGGTCATGAAAAGAAACATCTCTCTCGCGTACTGAAATACACATCTCCCATTGTGATTGCGTGGATGTGAATCATACACGAGATTGAAGATGAGAATGCGAATAGTCGCGAGTCTTTTCTACTGATGTGCCAACAACAACGGCATAAATGAGTGCCGTGACATTCGCAATTCATGCGGTAATTATGTGTGGACCTTATGTGAGTTCACGTTCAGGGTATAGAATATTGTATAGGGAAAATGTTAGGACGAGCTACTTGACAAGATGAGTCACACAATGCATTTCCTCCCGTGTGTCCATGTTCATCCAAAACCAAGTACATTTCTCATTCAATTCGGACGTCATAGGCATGTTTAATCTATTTTTTCCGTCAATTTGTCAACTGGATCGTCCTCGATAGTAGATACGCTTGTCAATAGAATTGCTTTTATAGATTAACGATTGTCTCGTCTGTTTTACGTAATCAAGCACGAGCTTGTTTGTTATTTTGTTATTTCTGAACAAAAGTTCAAGGAAATGCAAAATTGATTTGCTCATATTGCGACAACAACTCGACGTGACGCATGATGTTATTTCAACCCAGAAAAAAGCGTGCGACAAAAAAACCGGTGTTGTGAGCGTTTTGTCACCTTTGTAATGTGCTCTGAATTTCGGATGACTAATCGATGTACGAGAGAGTGTGTGAGAGAAATGTGGAAACTTCTATCTTGTAGGAGATAACACGGATTTTATGTCCTGTAAGACAGAACCGGTGTGTGTGGAAAAGACTCATCGTAAGGGAATGCCCTCAGAGGAGTCACAACAAAAGAAAGGGGCAACGGCAACAGACACTCAATTTCTATGACTCATCCTCAATTTGTTGTTAAACTGTTAAGTTGAACGGTTGAACCATCAATGAATCTGAGGGTTCAACTTCATCGTTGGGTGTTGTTTGTTGAGTTACGATAGGAAATGTAACTATAAAAAACGCTTCGGAAGATGTACACAGCTTAGACAATTGGCACTACAGGCACTACTGCAAAAACACAAAGATGCTCATTCATGACAAGTACCTGCAACGTTTTTTATGATGTGCTGTCTTTTTTGGTGACTTTGACCTCTTCAATAACATTGCGAATAATATTCCTATATGCAAAAGAAAAACCTCAAGCAATTGTACATTGCATCCTATAGTACAAATCAGGAATCTTCGAATTCGCACATTCTTAACCAGTGCAAAGGGAACAAAGGAATGCAGCATGTAAACATCGCATGATGCATGGTTACAATTTCAGTTTCCTACTCTTGCTTTATTCAAAAATGAAACAGCATTTTTTAAAAATGTAAAATCCTTTCATTTCATACCATAGCGTCAGTATTTGAGTTCACAGGAGCAGCGCCCGTGTGCGAAATGACAAAGGTGATAACCCCAACTTGCACTAGGAACAGAGCAGATAAGCCACGACCAAACATGGTTCTTATGATTCTTATCACTTGGAAAACATCCATTTTTGGCATTGTGGACTGGAGAATGAATGAATGGAGAACTCTGGACAATAATAATTTTTCGCCCAGAAAATATTACCCAGAAAATATTGTATAATACTTATTTTATATAAACTTTTAAAATTCCAGAAAAAGTCTTTAAATATATTTCAAAATTTTAAAACTGCAACGGCGTCCAGTATATAAAAGAAAGTTGTCACTGGAACTGATAAAAAACACTTGCAACTTGGTAAATGGCACATTTTTCGAAAAGAAATACAACAAAACAACAACAAAATGAAATGAAAATGTCACTTTTTGCACCTTTTTGCCGCAAAGCAAAGCACATAAAAGAGTCACCGTTTTGATTCTTCAGGTGAGATGCATCGTTGAGCTGGTGGAAACGCTGACTAAAGCCGCGTGTTGATCTACCTTGCTTTTTATCAATTGTGTACAGAAAGAGCAAACGAGCAAACGTACAAGCAGAGCAAAACTGCAAAAAGCAATGGCTTAAAGCATTATGCCAAAGTACAATGCATGAATGTGCTCGTAACATTTTGCCATGCTGTGGTCCTTACAAGAGAAGAGCATTGGCAAAAAATCTGCATGGTAAAATAATGCCAATGCCTGTGCGAAGGCAAAGGTTGGGCCAAGCTTGCTTAAACCATTTAATCTTTATTGTTTGGAATGTTCATGCGTGGAGATGACCTAAACGCTTTTAATTTTTGAATTCACAAAACTTGGTACGGAACAAGTGAACAAGTCTACATTTCATGACGTCATGGATTTTAAGTAGAAATTAATTGAGGCAAAGTTAGTGGTGAAAATTCAAATAATCATGCTGTTTCTCAAAAAGTCCAGAAATAATGAATAATCCAGTCGGTTTATTAAGTAGAACAGGAAATCTTGATTTAAAAAGTTGGTGTCATCAATTCGTCATTGTTCTACGCCTGGGGAACTGAAGAGAATGAACTATAGACTTGACCACTGACATGTGACCAAAAAGATCAAATGATGAAACTTGCTGTAGACATCGTCGTTTTCGAACGTTTAATATTTATCCAATTTTAGAAAAACAAAGCAATGAAATATAAGTAAGTTTGTAAGCAAACACGGAAGTTTTTCCTACTGGTTTTGAGACTGGCGATTGTTGTTTTGCTACTCCTGCGGGTTAGAGGAATGAAACCCAAAAATCTTGGTTTTTTTTGCATGGCTACATTAATAGTTCAACAATTAAGGAGACTGGACGCATAGACTGCTTCACCATTCAACAATTCGCCATCAATCATAAATCATACGGAATTCCAAACAGGACGGAATACATTCACATCATTCACTGCATTTTTTTTCGCCCGCTTGTCCACTCGACCACATTTTGACAAGATAATTACACATTACGTTTCATCTTGTGATTGTACTCTGCTTTTGCCTTGGCATTGTGCATTAATAACCTGACCTGATCCAACATCCAACAACAAACTAACTCGATCGTCTCTTCTTGTGGTCTCTGCGGTTCCTCCTGCTTTTTTAAATGGCGCAAAGAATGTTTTTAGTTTTTGCCAATTTGCCATACACGGAACGGAATCCCAAATTCCCAATAATATTCACGTCAGAAGGATCACTTGAGGAAGCCTGTGTTCGCCTCCTGCTTTTGTGATTGTCGAATGATTTAATTTGGAATATTGTTTGCTGTTTTTCTTTCATTTTTCTCCCTAGGCGGAAAAAGGAAGAAATTGGAGCATTAAAAGCCTTAATTCCTATTATAATTTGAGGCTAGCATACTTTCTGGACACTTCACACATGACCATGATGAACGATGACGATGACTCATGAAACACTTTACTTAATGAATTGATCCGTGTTTCGCAACACTGACGGCCCTTTGTTCGGGTTTGTTCCCGGATGTTCACATGAAATTAGTAACTCTCAGGACATTGCACTTTCATTTTGGAACAATAACAAACCACTTGACGAAATCCCTTTCTTTACCGTTCGTTGCTGACGCATCATCGACGGATATGAATTTGGTGTCTGTCCTCAATTAATCATCGATTTAATCCATAATTCACATTCAGACAATGCAACACAACATTCCAATTACGACTTGTATATTGCTAAATTGGCTTATTAATACTAATATAGTCTCGAATAGTCAAAAATGATTAGGTTACTTTGTTCCGTGTGCGTCTGTGTGTCTGTCAAATCATGATGACGTATACCGTAGTAAGTACAATTTCTTAGGCGCAATACAACCTAACCGGTACACACGCAGAAATCCCAAAATGAATCATTCTGCAATTCTTCATTGCATCTCGAGATCTCTCGACTCGTGCGTGTGTGAACACTCCTTAAACTGTTTCCGTAAAAGGCATGATGATTCTGAGGAGCATTACGGTAATTCTCATTCAATTCATGACTCTTCCAATAAATGACCAATCCAGCCATTATTGTACGGTACCCAATCATCCTTTATTGTTTTTAATTCTCTTTCATTTTCCATTTTAGCAAGGGTTACAGCTTTCTCAGAACTATTACGGCGTGAGCACTTTGCTCCATTTCGAATGGACCATGACCATGATTCGAGCATCATCCTTCCGGAAGTTGGGCTTTTCATCTATATGGCGCCACGATTTCCGTTTCATTCTCACGAATGAGTCATTGGTCATTGTATTGTTGTTTTACTGGAATTTTTGTGAACAATGGATATGTTTTATAGAAAACTGGCATGTCGTACAAAAACAAAATAATTTGCCATTTCGTGGAATTAAATGAGTTCCAGTTCACTGTGATATGACTATTTGACATAGTAGTAATTAAATGAACTCCGACATTATATGCATTAGTGTAAGCATTATTAAAATAGCAAAATAGAGTCTCATTGTCATTAGTGTCATTAGTCAAATACTGGCAATTAAATGAGATTACGAGTTATGATACGAAGTTGCGTCTTGCGTCTTTTGTTTACGTTAATAACATTGAATTACCAAAGACCAAAGTAAAAAAAGGTAAGCTGTTGTAATGTAAGCTGTAAATTAATTTTCATAGAATAAGTTTGCAGAAAAAACGTACTTAATAGT
Organism: Harlomillsia oculata; assembly: GCA_019776145.1. Taxonomy (NCBI): domain Eukaryota; kingdom Metazoa; phylum Arthropoda; class Collembola; order Entomobryomorpha; family Oncopoduridae; genus Harlomillsia; species Harlomillsia oculata. The sequence goes on from JABASF010003353.1 coordinate 4,877, forward strand.
CGGCATTGAGTATACCTAATGATAATCATTGAGGGTTCTTCCATTGTCGACCGGAGGATCGACAGTTGACAATCCTTGTCATCGTCGTCAGTCGTCACCATGTTTTCGCCTAGGCAAATGACATTGTTGGGAAAGATTGTCAACACGTTCGGAAACGCGGGTGCATTTCCATTCGTATGGGATACAAGTGAAAGGAAGCTGACCGTTCCGAATAAATTATTGCCCAAAACTACGTTCTCGGTGAATTTTTTGCATTGTGTGATATATTGGGGTTTCACGGTTGGGAATCTCCTTGCCGAGAGTCAGATTCATCCAAGACGCTTTTCCATTCTTACAGTTTTGTTCTTGTTTACAGTCGGCTACAGCACAGTCATGTTGATATTTTATAATATAATGACCCGACAAGGTCACGTTGCCTATGTGTTTAATCAGTTGATGGAATTGGATGAGAAATTAAAAGGTGTGCTACAAAAATGTTAATTGTAAGAAGAAAGCATAAAGCATGTTTCATAATGTTTAATTTTTGAACGATTGTTTTGTACAGCTGAATCCAAGTTGACCGAGTTTCCGAAAAAAGTTCTGGTTCTGATGTTCCTTTATTGCTATGTTCCGATTTCGGTCGTGACTTCCTTAATGGTAATTTTCATTTCGGGACCCACCAAACGGTTTTGGATTTATTCGGTCATACCAATGGAATTCCAAACTACGAACATCCTCATGTTGAATTTGGCATTTGAACTCATCCTAAAATTTCTTTACTTGAGCATGTTTTGTTGGCACATGTTTTATTTACACGTTTACATGACCGTCAGTTCGTTTTGGGTTGGGAAGTTGCAGTAAGGCATTTATTTAAATCATATTAACATTTAAAAAATTGTTACTTTAAGTCGAGTGTTTTGTTTCATTAGATCGCTTCAGATTTCACACCAAATTAGGTGGTACCGAATTCTCTACGTTTTGAATCTCAACATGAACGCTAGTTTGGGTAACAACATGGTTCCTTTGTTCCTCATGATGTTCTCAGCGTTCTTGGTCACCGGGTTATTCGGAACGATCCGATTCTACAACATCATGAGTCTAGCTCAATACTCAATGTACCCCATGATTTGCGTCAATTGTCTGTCAACAGTGACGATCCTGCTTGGGGACGCTGCGAAGATTCATCATCAGTCGCAAAAACGGTTGTTATCCCTCCACAAAGGAGCTTTGACCAAAGAACAAAGGAAAGATATCAAATGTCTTCGTACCTTTGGCATTCGGGCAAGTCCTCTAAGGGCTATTCGGTACTTGACCCTATTCATGTTTTTCATGTCGGTTTCAAATTACACGTTGTCCTTATTGGTAGCATTCCCTGTGATTTCCAGCAATGAATAATTAATAAATCAAAACTATATAACATAACGGACTGTATTATTATTATATCTCTACAATTTTCTGATAGGGTGTTTACAGCATAATCTAATTATTACGTAATTAATTACATATAATTGGTAATTAACTACACAATCGATGAAACCGATTTTGTGCTTATGAGGACACGGGTTAATTGAACCTTCCGACAGTCGAAGCAAAACACTTGCCTCGGTGGAGCCTTCTAATAAAACAATGTTTTCGAATAAGAGTGTCGCTTTTTTCGGAATTATTACCAACATTTGCGGGGTTTTAGGATCTATTCCATTTACTTGGAATAATTCTACAAAACGTGTCGAACCTCTCAAAAATTTTGGACTGCGAATTCTACTCGCACTAGTTTTTGCTCAGCATGTTCTGTACGCATTGCATTCTTTCTGGAGGCTATTCACGGAGGTCAAAGTTCGTCCTAGGAACTATTCAGAACTGTCCATGTTGTTTCTATACTGTGTGGGCTATGGAGGAATCACCCTGAACAACTGTACAAGTCTTTGGAATAAAAAGGCGGATATGGCTTACACGATGAACCAATTGATCAAATTGAACGCAATTTTGAAAGGTAAAGGTCAAAGGTAATTTTCTGAATTGGCACTTGGCACTGGGAACACATTTGCAATTCACAACTCATTGAACTCAACTCATAAAACATTTTTCTTCCAGATAAATTACACGTTACCCGATTTCCGCGTACGGTGCCAATCCTCATCGGGATGTACACTTATTTATGCGTGTCATTCGCTGTGTCCTTTTGCGGATTATTCATCTTGCTCCCAACGCAAAAACTGTACATGTACCAACTCATCCCTGAGTCACACCGAACTGGGTCAGTTTTCATCTCTATGGTCATTTATCACGGATTCGTCCCTTTTTGGTTCATGTCTTCTTTCTGCTGGACGTTGCTCTACATTCAATGTTTCCTATCCGTCGTGAGCTTCTGGGCCAACTACCTTCGCAAACTACTGCAAAAAAGTGCAATTCCCTGGACTGAACAATTACACTTGTACCAAACCATGGTCATTATAACAGGGAGGTTTAACAGTTCCAATCGCTCCGATTTTCTTCCCATTGTCCTCTCTTGTTTTGGGAATTTCATCACATTGGCAGTATTCGCTACAGTTCGTTTTTACTCTTTCATGCCTTTGGTCAATTACTTCATATTTCCTCTCATGATTGTGAATTCCCTTGTGTTCTGTGGGATTCTGCTCATTCACTCAGCTGCTCTTTACCTTGCTTCCAACCGATTGTTGATGTCTATGAAAAATGCCATTTCTGATACCCGGCACAATCAGCGGAAACTGGAGTCCCCGTTGTTGATCATGGTTAAGCGAAAACAGTCCCATTCTTTACGAACATTCGGTGTTCGAATGGGCCCTTTGAGAACTTTGAAGCATTTCAATGTATTCATGTTTTTTCTATCCGTTTCTAATTACTGTATGTCAGCTTTGGTTGCTTTCCCCGTGGTTAAGCAATAGGCAAGGTCCTTTTCCAGGAAGCTGGAGTGTACAAATCGATAACCCATTATAGGTATTACGGCAGTATCAAAATTGACAATTTCAAAATTTCACACATCAATCACCTTAAAATTTTTTAAAGCTAATAGTATTTCATATTTCATGATTCTGCGACCTGCGACAGCGACACTAATAAAATAACTCAATTTCCATTTCATCTTGCCAGGAGCTCAAGTGGAAAGTAAACTTTTGGAGTTTTGGCACGTATACCCCGAGTTTTCGATGTGCCCCAAGCTGAAAAGGATCAAACAAATTTTGTAGAGTTTTGAAGCGTTTAATTTGATTTTGTGACATTTTTGAAGCTTCGTTTTTCTCCAGACAATTCTAAAACGTTAACGAGGTAGCTCAAAAATCATTTCATATTACCCCTATCCATACACGTTCTCAATCTCATGGAATATAGTGCACCAAAGGCTATAAAATGGGAAAGGGAGAGTGCTTATGCCGACAAGTCTTGTCGACAGGTTCAGAAAAGCTGTATGCGAACATTATAAAATGTAGTGTTTGCCTTACAAAAAAGAAATCTCGTCCACTTGCACTTGACTAGCAATAAAATAGTTCATGGTGAAAAATCTCTGCGCCAAAAATGACACCGTGGCGAAAAAGAAGACACTTTCCCACTTTCCTTCTTTACTGTTATGGTATGATTAAATGACACTTTTGGAAGCTATTGGACCATTGCGACTTGCGACGCTTTCTTCATACCTTTCCTTCATTTCCATACGAATTTTAATACATAAAAAACTTCAGAGTAGGGCAAAAAGGCATTCCGGGACTATTCCGACTCCACGCTTGCTTTCTATAGTTCCTTAAATACAAGTGCAAGTCAATTTGCAAATGTTCATGGAGTCGAATAGGAATGAACGCCATTGGTTTGAGCTGAAAATTCCAAAAAATTAACAGTATTGCTAAAACTCATAAAAGATGGGTAAAAGGCATGTTTTCTCTTCTGTACGAAATGTTGTGTTAGTGTTTGTACTGTTGACTGTTGTACAGGACAAAAAACCGAAAGCAACGGTTTCGAGAAGAAGAGCAGACTGTACCAAAAAAGAATGTTGTATTCGTTTCCCGGAACTGAAATCGAAGCATGCATTACTTTACTATTTACTACACATTTTACCCAAGGGAGGTCATCAAAAAGCGACTTCCCCCTTCATTTTGAATGCTAACAAAATGGTGAAGACACGAAGGAAATGGAGAAAAAAAAGCATTTTCTAAAAAGATATGCATGAGAGAAAATCTGCTCTTTATTTCATGGAGAAACATCCCATCGTTTCCTTTTTTTGGACGAGGATTCCGTCTCTTGGGTATATCCAAATTACCGTTTATGCAATACTTTCCATTTTTTTTACATCTTCTTCATCTCATTTTTTATTGTGCTTCTCATACAGCTTTTTCTGTGAATAAAGATATTATGCAACAGAATATTGGACTTCATTGACTTAATACCGTACTTGAATGTATTAATTTGTATGAAAAAGTAGCTACAAACGCAGCAAAAAAATCCGCTTTTCAACTTCGTTTCTGTTTTTTAAAATACTTCAGAACCGTCTTGCATCAAGGAAAAAATGTTTATTAGGAATTTAGTTTAGATTTGAATCGGGAAGTGATTAATAACAATTAATAACAAAAGAATGGGATAATGCAGCAGCGCAAGATGTCTGATGTCTCGATGTCTGATGATGATTGATGATTGATGAGACGGCTTGTTTTCCTTTATCATTCATTAAGAACTCGAAAATCCGCTGTAGCCAAATTCAAATGACAATTTTTCATATATGACATATGAGCAGCATGACTTTTATTCTGAATCAGAATCGTACAATCGTTTATTATTATTACGTTTAAGCCTTTTCCTATGAAAAATAGCAAACATTCCTTGGCTTCTTTTGTTGACTTCATTCAGAAATCACATTTCCACGTTCATTTAGATTTAGTAAATGAATACTTGGACATGCAAATGATGGGTGGACGTGTTTAGACTTTAGACTCAAGCACGTGGACGTTAACTGATTAATTCCTTAAATAGGTGGTTATTGTGTTAGGGAAGATTTTTGCCCTGTACAATCTCCTTGCAGAATCCCCAGAAACGGGGGACGGACGAGAAAGAGATGACCACCGAACACGCACGCGAAGACGACGTCTTCTACTTCTTTTTGATCCATTTCTATTTCAATCGAATCTTTTGATTGATGTCCATTGTCCACGTGCACAATGTGACCTTTGAGGTTCCTGGCATATCAGTAGTAAAGGTAGAACGGTCATAGGTCAAGTCAAGAACAAGATGTCAACTATTCCCCGACGACTTGTCCATTCCTAGTTCATTCGGGGCAAAAAGCTTCCATGAAGGCTTCCGTTCCCATATCCCATCATGTTTTGACGGTCGTGTTTTTGAGCGATTACAATTGCTTAACAAACATTTGAAGCAGGACTAATCGACATTGACTTTTTTAATGTAATGCAATGTAAAATTAATTTTCAGTAATTTGGTATTTTTATTGCATTCATTCTCGCTTTATATATACAAAAAACGCTTTGAAACTGAAACCAACGTTAAATGAAACTGTTAAGATGCTTTGTTGAATTCAAATGTATACTTTGAGAGCCAAACTGACGGTGTGCGGACTCATCAAATGACTTTTTATTTGAAAACAGCATTAATTTTTTATGTTTCATAATATTCCAAGATTTTGTAATTTGCTAATTTATTAGTTAAGAGTTAAGACTATGAAGCAGTTTTAGAACCACAAGCACACTGACTTAATGTGACGATGACGACGAATTC
>JABASF010003354.1:0-10581 GCA_019776145.1 Harlomillsia oculata
CCATCAACTTCCCATCCACATTCATAGCTAGTTTTAAGCGAGAGTTGAATTGAAATTGAACATAAAATCACATGAAAGGCACACTGATCACGTCCATCAAGTTTCTGCGGCCATTAACTTGATTTTCTATTATCAATCGTTATTTACCAACAAATAATCGATCTACGTAACGTACAGAAAGTACAGTTGTCTTTCCGCAGTAGTTTTAGAGAGTAGAAAGTAGATTTTCAGAAAAACCGATATTAAACGTTCAAAAAAATGAAAATGTAATTTGGATACCGTCTACCGACCAATCAGTACTGTATTCTTTTTCTGAATTTGAGAGTGCCATAATCGCTCCTGTGAAATATTTAAGACTTCGCTGAAGTAATAAACAAGAACAATGAGATCTTTAAGTTCTTAAGTAGTATCATCTGTGCATTACTTACCTCATGCCTCATGCGAACCAAAGTGGCGTATAGTAAGTGTAATAAAAAGTTAAATGACCCCTTGTTTTAAAAAAGTCATCTGCTTTGGAATTAAAAGCTTCTGCGAATGAGAAAGCCTCAAGAAATGGAATATCTGTGAGCTTTAGCATCCCATTTTAAAAACTTGAGATAAAGGATAAAACGGAATGCAGAAGTAGTTTCACATGTCTCAGGAGATCGGTATTTTCTATTGCCTTTCATTTCTGGTAGGAAACTGCGAACACGAGAAACATTACATGTGCAGTGGAAAAACCCATGAGAAAGTATAATTTTGGGATTCCAGGGAGTCGGGAGAGAGGAAGAGAAAGCAATTAGAGGAAGCAACTTGTTTACCGACGCAATACTACCGGAGAAACGGGAAAATGCGCGTTGACCGTTTTGGACGATACGGTTTGAGTTTGAGTCTTGGTAATATAATATTTGGCTTATGCGACAGTCGAGTACTTTCCAGCTCAAAAGGTGATGGGAATCAACATTCATTCATCATTTGTGTCAGATGGAATCAACTCGGAAGACTTTGCTTCAGAAGACAAGTTTTTATCAGCGACTGCCGTAAGCCTTTAGAAATCGGACCATGACAGCTACTTTTCAAGGCAACTCACATACTCATGCAAGTCTCAACTTGAAAGAATAGTTATACTGAGAAACATTGAAGAAGCCGAAATCTGCCATGGAATAAATCCCGACTACTAGCAACTTTCACCATTCAGCTTCAAGTCTTTTTTTACAAAAAGAATCATTTGTCAGCTTTCCACGTCAAAAAAATCGCCAGACAATTGTAAATATGTTGACTGTTTTTGTGAATTCATGCTAAACATTTTGTATTTAAACTTTTGTGTAGCAAAAGCATTTTCAATTTTGACGTATGACTCGTGACGTTTGCTTTGATGATGAATGCTCAATGCAGAACTTTTCACTTTCCTGCATAATTGGACATTGCCATGTGCATTACGTTTTATCGTTAGAGCTTTCGATTATGAATTCATTTGAGTAATAATTGCTTTTCACAACTGAAGTGCACTATTGAATATTGTATAACTATATATAGATCAAACATCACGGTGAAAGAAATGATTATGAAACATGAAAATTAGGAGAAAGGTTACTGTATGAAATCAATGAAATGACCAGGGATGGAACTAATTACATATAAGATATAAGGCATGAGGCACTAGTTTCCCCGGAGGGTTTCAAAGAACCCATCAAATTGCAGATCAGATGCAATGCAGGCACATTTGGGATGCGCCGAAACGAAATCGAACACTGAAGACTCAAAACTGAAACCCAGAGAGAATCAAATGGTTGGTAATATCATTGAGTAAACTGTAAACCTCACTCACTGTTATGGTTGAAAGCTGAAAGCCCTGGGGCCGGATGAAAAATGCAAACGTATGGTTTTTGAACAACTTTTAAATGGCGGACCACGTGACAGCTTCTCCGTCCGAGTGAGCCTCAGTCTCCAGTTCTGGGGCAGGTTGAGTTTCCTGCGAAGACGACGTTTTCTTACGCTTCCTTTCTTGATCTCCTCCAAACTGACGATCATAAAATTCTCGCCTCATCAAATCATCCAAAGTGGAACAACGCAAACAAAGAATCTCTCGGAATGGTCGACGGAAATCTCTATTCAACGTGGCGTATATGACTGGATTCAACGCTGAATTGGCATATCCAAGCCAAAGGAACAATGAAGTCACCAACCCAGGAATCTGGTCTTCTGTTAAAAGGGTAAGTCCAAGCAAAAGTGAAAATTAATATTACCTTTTACCTAATCTTAGGTTTGTAGTTTGTACGACAGACGATCTAATTAATAAAATATTATTAAACAAATGAATTCACAGAACGTATAAAAATTTTAATCGGAATATTTTTAAGACCGAAAAGTAGAAAAACTACCAAAAGCTGACACTTTATACAATTTATGCTACATTCTATTCTAATTAATGAAAGTATAATAATTATGGCAAAGTGACTATTAAAATGAGTATTTTTGACAAAGTTGTTACTACTACAAAACGATATTTTGACTAATTTATTTGACGTGCGAAATTGAGAAAAGAGAAAAAGTAGAAAATGACGTGCAAAAATCAATAAAGAAAACCCGGTCTAAATGTTTGAAAAATTCACCAGATTTCTCAGAACTTGTGTCAAAGTCAGACTCAGTACTATTGGAAGTGACATTGACATAGTCAAATTGCGTACTATTTCGCTCTGGTTGGGGTTGCCGATCTGAAATCAGTGAAGTGGGTTTCACATTAGGCCACCTCGGTTTATTTAAATTATAATTCCCAGCAGAAAAATACAGTGCTAATGAGGAATTTTGCTTGGAAAGCAAAATGTAAACAGCTGTGTAAGAAAAAGCTCAAAGTGAGTAGGAGTTGGATGGGATTTTTTAATATTTAATGCACGTTTGTCACTATTGAACCCATGTTTGAAAAGACTTAAAGCAAAGCAAAAAGGATGAGCAAAAAAGACTTACCCTCAACGAAAGGACGTATGAGAGCTAGGACGAAGAACGGTAGCCAGCAGATGATGAAAGCGCTCATGATGATTCCCAAAGTTGTGGATGCTTTGTGATCCTTGAGACGAACAGCCGTACGAAATCTCTCTGTGACAAACATATTAATAAATTCACATTGTGAGAACACTTCTTATCCTTTTTACGTTTTTACGCTACAAAGCTTTTCCTTTACGGATTTAACCTCAAAGTCAAGTTGAAAAGGAAAGATTTTTAAATTAATATTTCTTTAGAATTCTTTGCTTTGTGAATTTCTTTTCCGTCTTTTTTTGCAATTCTTTTGATCTTAAGCGTTGTCTTTCCGAGCAGAAACACATTGTAAACTGGAGGACCTCACATGATGAAAATTAATGTAATCTCGGTAGTTGGCAGTTCTTCAAGAGGTAAAGAATCTGTCAAAGTAAACGAAGTTACATAAAATATGGCACAACATGCTAAAACGGTACGTTTTGTGCCTTTGTAGGTACCGCTGTTCTCAAAAAGCCCCATGCCTTTGAAGCATTTATTTTGCTTTACTATAGTTGAAATCGCATAAATGCTGGAGTTGATTTTGCAATTTGCATTCACTAATTCACTCCAGGATATTTAAGTGGATTCACTCTATTACATCAATTGTATGCATTCTATTCTTGCATTTTATAAATGGGAAATGGAATTTAATGTTGAAAACGTTTTATGGAAGGTTTATTTATAACTCAAAGGAATCTGCGCTGTGGTACTAATGCATGAATAATATTCCACGAAACTCAACAAATATGGCCACGTTTAGCTCAACGTTAACTAATAAACACAAAAATGTCATATTTAGTAATCCAATTTCGGTAAAAACTTTTCCAACCTCTGCTCTGGAATCTGGAATTTCAAAGCGATGTCTCGGGGTGCTTTCAACTGTATATCAAAATGTTCGCTAAATACATTACAGTAATACAAATGGAAAGTTTGGAAAGTCAACCAACATAAAAATATGTAGCAGTTTGCTTAAAATTTTAGTACTAGCCGATGGGTGAAACTCTATAAAATTAGATTGTACTTTTAATCTCTTTCATAGAGAACAAAAAGGCAATTTTTTTGTTCTTGTTTCAGCACTCTTATGAAACTTTGTACTGGTTCTTCAAACACTTCAGTATAAACTTATAAACGTTCAAAATTTCATTAAAAACGTATATGATCAAAATGCACTTTGTTAATTGTGTACATTGGCCCAAAGGCATTGGAAATGAGACGAGAAAGCTCATTCTCACCAGCATCTCATCATCACACCCCCTTTACATTTTAATCTTGATAAAGCACGGAAATGATTTTAATAATTTGGATCGATGTGCGTGTCGGCTAGGTGTGGAAACATACTTGTCCACAGCATGAGAAGGAAGGAGAGAACGACAGGCGGAACATCCGGGAGCACTAAACGCATTGTGAAAATGAGCTTGAGTACTCCTCTCTTAAATGAGACTACAGTGAATGTTAACAGTCAGTAGAAGACCATGGAACAAACTTTCAATTTTACATTAGTGTTGTGGACAACTCCATTTTAGCAGCTCACTTCTACCCATTTGAGCAAAATTTCAAGTTGCTTCATGAGACCAAATACACTTGAGTAAATACCGCACTCATAATGATGCTAATCAAATGAAACAGGCATCAAACGACGACGCAATCATTTCTCCCTAGGTCCTCTATCTCCTATTCCTTTGGTTCTTATAGCTTTGCATTGTCATTGTACGTAATACAGTAATACCTAATGTACTACGCAATTTCACTAAGACGGTGAGACTTTCATCTAATTTATACCCTATAATATTTCATGTTTGATCGTAAAAGGTAAAGTTTGATTATTATATTCAATTAAGACTACCTGTATAATTTCCAAACCTAGCATTTAATATTGTACAAACTCTCCGGTTGTATCGTAAAAGAGCTGCTTATTGTCGAGGAAGAAACTGCGGTTTCGTAGGTCCTTCTTATATAAGTTAGTATTCCCTTAACTTTCGCATCAGTATTTCAATTCTTATTCATTAATTAATGCTAACCACAGGACAATACTTTTGGACCATTAGAATGCATTACAGCTTAAGTGATATGCAAAGTGCTCTTGTTAATCAGTAGGCAGTAACAGTAAGTATTGCCACAGACAGAGCAATGCACTCAGCAATTTGAGACTGAAGCAAATTAACCATTGGGAAGCCACACAAGAGTTTTTATTCGTGTGCACATGTCCAATCAACTTTTGATGTGTTCTTTCTCTCATGTTCGTTGTATGAAAGTAGGAAGTTGGTATTTGTACGCAGATAATGAGCCTCCTTTCAATTAGCGTTAATTACTTTATTCCACTATTCGAATTATGTGAGTGAAAAGAGAAACTACTAATAATAATGCAGACAACTTATCTAAAGTCTCATATATGTTTGCATAGCATAATTCATGCTCAAAGTCCCTGTCCCCTAACACAAACTTTCCTTTCCTTTCACTGCTAATCAAAGTTAGTTTAATAATGAATATATTTATTAGACTTTTGTTTGAGTTATGAATGAAATTTTTGATTAATTGCTGAATGTGCGATTACCACGTAGGAAAGGAACCCAATTATCAATGTATGAAGAAAGAAGGTTGCTTTGATGTGTTTGTGTACGCGTGAGAGTATAGGAGGCTCACTCAATAATCCAAAGGAAAAAAACATGATTTTCGTCGTTCGAATAAAAATAGGTAAGTTTAAATTATACACGGAAGGACTCCTTATGATGTTGCATTGAGAATTGATAAAATTTTAAGATGTAGACAAGAAAAGCCACACAGCTCGTACAAACCATGTTTCAAAAAAGACAGCTGAATATCCCATGAGGCCTGAAAAAGCTTTAAGCGTAGAAAGCCCCTAGACATCTATTGCCTATTGCAGGTGTAAGGAGAGAAATTGGCCAGTGAGCAATTTATTGAGTGAAAGCAGAAGCCGTCAGTACATCATGTAATATGCATGTCGAATAGAGAGTACCTTTTTTGAGACGACGGAACGTGGAGGTGGCAATGAGAGGCGGATTGAGATTCAGTCCACCTTGATGATAGTGCATGTCGACATGCATTCCCGTCCGGTCCACACTACTGCTCCGACTGTTATTTGTCCATGTCATTTGTTTCTTTTTGTCCGCCACTACCTTGAGAATCTTCACATACACGACCACCATCACGCACAGTGGCACATAAAAACTTGCCATTGTTGCGTAAATCTGGTACCTGTAAGAAAAGAGTAATGATTTGCATTTTATAGTAATGGCATCAATCTAATATTGTCACATTTTCACGTCGATCATAATATAATTTAAAATTGCGTTTTTAATAATCAAAGCCTTGAAAAATAGTTCGGTCCTCCACGTGTTCTGCGCATTTCATTTAATTAATTAATTAATAAACAGCACTAAATGATGATTTTCAACATTAACGTTTCAAGGAAAAGAACGTAATCAAACGAGAAAGTCAAAACAACGATCTTCACAAACATCAATGAATTCATTTTATCGTTAAATATCAACCTTGGGCCTTCATATTGGTTGACACTTGACTTGAATATTCGATTATTCAGCGCAATGTAAAACGTCAAAGTTAAAACGTACTACTCGTAACAAGATTGAGTCTACGACGTAAGTAATACATTATACTTTCTTCTTTCGAAAGTAATATTTCCTTTGATACAGAGCTCTCTCGTACTCATGAGTAAACCTTTGAAACCAGAGCATAGGTCTTTTCGAAGCAACATTGAAGGCGTTCGTGAATTCGATTACCTTAACGTTTCAAAAGTCCTCTTGCTGCTTTCGAGGTAAAGAAACAGATACAAGATTACAAGCACTAGCTGGAACCATGATGATGTCCGATTTAAAGCACAACAACAAGTTCCTACCAAGTACCAACCTAAGTTTTCTTTTATACAAATTCCATTTTGGGATCTCAGAACGAAGTTCAATTTGGAAAGTGCTGCGTTTATTCACTGTACGGGAAAGGGGAAAGAGGAGGAAAGAGAAAATTCAATTTTAAATTAAGAAGAATCTTTTTAACAATAAATGTAATCTACAAGGAAATCGATTCATTCTCACGTGGATGAGATCAATATGTAGCAGGACGTTGAAAACGGGAAAGAAAGAACAGCGATTTTTCATCATTTTTTTCTCTTTGCGAATGACAACAGGCAAAAAGCATGCTGCACGAAAGTTGTTTACACTGTATTGAAAACACTTACATTTAGGCATACAGGAAACGGTATAGTGAAAGAGTGCTACTTTATTCGCTTTCATATAACCTTTATCAATCAGCGTATCCGGGCGCGAGGAAAGGGTTAAATATACAAAACCTCGAGAACCGAAGAAATTCAATGAATTAAAAGAAGTGTCTCTAAGAACCTCCCATGAGCACACAGTAAAATAAATATTTGAAAAGTATGCACTTGTTAAGGAATTACAAGGAAGTACACGCATACACACTGTGAAATATATGACGTTTACTGAAAGTCAAAAGCTTACACTGTTGCACTACATTCCTTATGTCCTTATGATAGATTTTCAGTCTGTTGGATATGATAATGTGTGAAATACGACCATGGGGTTAAAAAGTCAGGATGTAAACATTTTAAATTTTCGAGTGCTTTCAACTCTTTGCCACTGGAGACAGACAAGTTATCCTTACTGGAGGACTGGTATATATATATACCAAGGATTTTGAAGATACCATTTCAATGAATGGAAGAGACGTGTGCAGAAAGGAGAGCTCTTGATATCACGGAAAGGTGCTCGTGGCAGGTTTCATAAAGTAAAAGAGCAGAGAGCAGCGAACAGTGAAGATCCCATTGTGCTGGATGGATAAGGAGTTCTAGTTCAAAACCCAGTCATTTTTATTCCTGGCCTCGTTTTTCAATTTCACTCTTGTCATACAAATACGGACACGACTCCGTCACGTCACGACGATTGCATTTTTGTACTTGAATAAAAGAGACAATTCAAAGAACCGTAACACAATTCTTAGGATATAGTATTTTCCAGCTTTTAATTCACATTCTCTTCTCTAGCTGGTCGAACAAAAAGTATCAATATTTTTCGTTACAAGACCGGAATGTACACTTTTCATATGAAATCGAATGTACAAGAGAATTGGAAGCTGATCCCTGTACTTTGTTTGCTAAATACACGAAAGTAGACGTGTGAGTGCATAGTTGTGTTTTGTCAGAGTAATTTGGTAAATGTGTCGTTCAGTCGAACCACACGTGAAAAAGATTCACATGCGAAACTGCAGAATTGAGAACAAGCCGGTCTCCTAGCGAGAGTTAATTCTGGTGCAACGAGCTCTCGTTCGCTCCCTATAAATCATTCGGATGATCGCCATTGGAATGATGTGAGAGTTAAACTCTTCCCAACTTGAGCTTAGTACAATTTGTGTTCCCAATTTTCTATTCTGAGTTTTCATGCAGCATTCCAATTTGAGAGCACGGAATCTTTAATGGTAAAAGGTATAACATTTCCATTTCGATCGGATCATTCTGAACAAGAAGATCACCCTTTGAGAAGAAAAGAGTTTTACCACAAGCTCACTTCTTACCTAATGTAGATAAGTGCTATGTAGCATGTCTATAGTAGTAGCATCTCAAACAGTAAACAGTATACACACTGTAATATAAGAACGGAGATGAAGAGAAAGGGAGAGTAGACAAACGACAGTGGTCGGACAAGGTCGATTCACAATGCGTTTTTGGTTCCTTCATTTTGAGGGTGATAAATTTTTTGGCATGACACAGTGACATGAACTGATAAGATTTATAAATGTTACTGTAGGGTGATTAGTGGTGACAGTCGCAAAGGCATTTCCCTCGTTGAGAAAAGAGAGAAAAGACTCTTTCCTGTTTTCCAGGGATTCCACTATTCTGAGAACAGAGACTCGTCTTCATCACTTGCGGCTTTTTGGCCTATGCTCCTCGCAAACACTTACACCAATCACCCATCACTTGGTCGTGTGAACGCAATTGAATTTCCTCTCCACTTCACTTCAAATAAGGATGAGAGGAAACGCCGCTCACCCATGGTTTCAAACTGAAACCCAAGGAATTGAATCGTTTCTTAATGTACCATTGCCTGCACGCACTTTGAAAAAGTGCTCGTTATTTATCACATTACGGCTCAAGCTAAGAAAATAAGAAAAATAACCAATGGATCTATTCGTAGGGACTTGGACATCATTACAATTCTATCTGAGCACAAAGAGTTCCAATGTTCTGAAATGGGTTAAAATTGAACAAGAAGATGTTCCGGCGAAATGAACACTTTCTTTCAATTTTATTTTGTGCTGGGTTGTGCGTACTTTACTTTACTAAACCAAAGTGGTAAAAGGTCCACCCGACAACAATCGACACTCAATGAAAAAGGAAAGCTTTTGGCGCTTTGTCCGTTTGTCGCTTCATAATTGCGAATGTGAGTGTGAGTGTGCTACGACAGCACAATTAGATCTCAGAAGCAGTCTTTCAAATGGCCGTTTTAAAAAATTGACCCCGCTGTAACCTGTGTGTGTGGGCTTAATGCTCACAAAACGAGTGCCATTTATTTTAAAAGCCGTGACTAATGCGTCTATATTTTTAGCCGGTTTTTGAAACTTTTTGTCCTCCACATCTGGTTTACTATCATTAAAATACTTGATGGTGATTTGTGAATTATTTTTGCAATAAAGCAAACACCAAGCCAAATTCACACATGCGAATGCATTAGTTCATTGCTTCTTGACAACGTTGAGCAACTGAAGAATGTTTCCTTCCGTGCAGGTCGGGTCCATTAAATTAAACAGTGTCAGAAAGTCAGAATTGGCCCATTAAGACTGCGTTTACCCTTAAAAGTATACAGGGAAATTATGAGCTTGTTGACTGTTGTCATTGATAGCAGAAGTTACTATCATACTTTCTGAAGACGAAGATGCAAGAGAAGGCTTTTGTCGTATGCCACGTCAAAAGTTTACGGCTACGACTGCAGCAGCTTTGATCATTTTATGAGGCGCAGCTAATCAAAAAAGCATACGAGCAGCTTGTTCAATTTTCAACCTCATTTTGTGATAATTCGTAAGTCATCAGTGGACCGAGAAAAGCTCTGTCTATGACCAACTACAACTGTATGAAAACGAAAAGGAATTTACGTTTTCTTTGTAAAAGAACGAAGTGCCAAAATGTCCAAGCAAAGTTGCCAACAACTCGTCCGTCGCTGCGGCCTGAGACTTTACGAGATTCGAATTCACATTCCATGTGCAATGAATGCGGTCATGTAGTCCAACTCGGGTAGAACAGGCAGACGAATTGCCAGAATTAAGTGAGGATGATGCGGAAATTATGATGCATGCCTCTCGCCTTTTCTCCCTGTGCGAGCCTTTTGCTAAACCGGATATCTGAACATAATGGGTTTTTAGAGACGGACCAGAAAATACACTCAGGGACTTTAGTGAGGACGCACCCCGTTTTTTTGCGAATTCGATATAATGTGGTGGTCTAGGGTAGTTTTTGGCCACGGATTCGGAAAGAGCATGCAAAAAAATGTTATAAGAACAAAAAATTAAATTGTATAAGCATAGCGTAAAGCTAGGGTGGCGCGAAGAATT
>JABASF010003355.1:0-10580 GCA_019776145.1 Harlomillsia oculata
CAACTTCCTGGATATTCTGGACCGAGCTTCCAAACAGTTGCAACAGTTTGCTGATTGGGAATCCAGTCCTCAAAAAGGTGGCAAACACCTTGTCTCCACGTAAGTCGAGATGACTTTCGCCACAGTGGAGAAGTTCCAATGAAGGCACTATAGGTTGCACCTTTTGATCGATGTGGGTAATCTAGTTTGCCAGTGTGTGTAGATCGTCCGTTCACATACAAAGTGAAGGAATGACTGGTTGACGGTGAAAATACAAAGAACAAGTGATGCCATTGCCCTTCATGTAAAAGTTCTGGACACCAAACACGTACGGAATGAGGTGCAGTTACATCAGGTTCCCAATCTCCCATTCCTAGAAAATTCATACCCAAAATCCAAAAATGTATCATTTAGCATTTTACGTAACGTCACTCATCGTCATTGTTGATTGATACAGGAACAAAAGTGTAATGGTCCGTACCCTGTGGAGGCAACTGACTTTCACGAGTAGAAACAATTAGAGCTTTGTCACGGGCCGATACAACTACGCTTAAACACATCCTTTGAATGTTGCTCATTTCTTTGGAATGTTGTTCTTTGAAAGGCTGTTCTTTCAGAATCGTGAGTATTCGAATTGGATGTGGATCAACTCTGGGATCACTGAATTTATCCACCAGAAACCATGTTGAGAAACTCATTCCAGAAGTTCCTGTCATTCAATAACCAGATAGTATATTTAGCATTATGTATTAGTATTTTCACATTAAACTGAAACAGTATAAAAATAACAGACATTGCAAAAGGAACAAAGTTAAAGCTGGGGTTAGAAGCAACTCATCAATGTGTTAATCACAAGTACAATTACCAAGAAATCCACGCTCATTCATACCGATGCCACCAGCGAGTATACCGGCTGACCCAAATTCTGGTCCCGTGGGGAAATTATTGGGTGTCACAGACGGAAGAAACAAACATCCGAAGCCTTCTGCTGACATGTCAAATTCGACGAAGGATGGAAAAGGAGTGCATGAATTTGAGTAAAAATTAGAATGATTCTGTGATGATTGATGGTTGGATGATTTAGGTGTCGTCATTGAGACAAGTGATTTCACACGAGACAGTGGAACTGTAGCACTAATTGCAGAAATGTTGGCAGAAATGGGTAAAGTGCGATCACAGTTTAATGGATTACTTAGTCTCATGAATAGTCTGAAAATAAAATTGAATTGCATCCCAAACAAATGATTGGATTGGATTGGATAAATGAGCTCAGCATTCACATATGATTTAAATTACCTTAGATCATTAGGAGCCAACAAATGTGTGGAAACCCGTTCGAAAGCGTAGTGAATTGGCTGATTTAAGAAGTGATTCTCATCGCTCAATGCAACTGAAAAATGCTGAAGGATTTCATCCGTAAGACCAGTTTGCGCCATGAGCTGTTGATTCCTTTCATTTCTGACTAGACTTTTGACCAGTTCAGCAGAATATAATTGGCACATGGATTCTACTAGTGTCATTTTGCTATTTTGGGATTCTTCTTCAAAAATTTGATCAGTACCAGTTTCATTATCTGATTTAGCAGATATTGAAGTTAATAGCTGAACCATGACTATAACCACACCAGAATGAATAATGACTGGCTCTTGTGTTGGCGGTGTAAAGTTCAATGGCCCAATGGTTCTTCTGGAAGACGATGATCCACTGAGAGCTGGTGATGGACTAGTAGGTGTTGAATTACCAGTTGTAGAACGACTGTCATCCGCGGAAGATTGTTTTCGGGGTGACCGATTGAACGCAGTTGGAAGAGCTGCTCCGGATACAATTGTCTTTTCAAAGTTGTCCGTGGCAAGTTCATAGAGTAGTCGAAATATGAATACGGACAAAATGAGAGAAAATGGTATTTTCTCTTCATAGCTAATAGGGTCCAGGTTAGTAGGAGCAGATGCAAAAATAGATTGAAACATCTGGATTGTCTCGTCCGACTGAATGTTCTCCGTTGGGAATATCACTGAGGAGGCTGAACACGTTTGTTTCTTTCGTGAAAAACAACCAAGCAATCGCAGAGTATCGGCAAGGCTAGGCAGGCAGATCTATAGAAAATTATGAAGAAAAGTTTCATCTTGAATATCGCAAAAGTTACATTTTCAAGTTCAGGCCAAACTAATTTGATACCTCTTGGTGGAATAACTTTGCATTGGCTGGCTCAAACCGCATAGCAAGAGCAAATGCTGTGAATATGAACTGTATCAAATGCATTCGTTCTCTGAGAGCCAGATTGCTTCCATTAGTTTTCACCAGCAGTCCTTCCATTGAGACAAGAACACTCATCAAGTAAAGGAAACCGCCAGCTTTCCGGAAATTACAACGCGCTCGATGACTTTCGCGAAAGCAACTCAGCAAAGCCCCAAGAATATCGATTTTCAGTCCTACACCAGTGACAACATCTGCAGCATGCAGAGCAACCAATGCAGCAGCCATGTCTTCTTCTCCTCCTTGACTCATTAGCAATTGTTGAATCAGTCCTGTTCACAATTTCAGAACATTACGTATAAGGTATCAAGTCTCTTCAACAGCTTTAATTATGAATGATGTTGATACTCCACTAAGAATATTGACATACCAAGCGTGTGTGTTCGTAAGGATACACAAGACGTAATCAACTGAAGCGTACATTTAGATCCATTATTTTCACGAAAAATCGTCACGTTCGAGTTGTTGCCACCCAGAAGCAGCGTCAGAAGCTCCACAACAACTAATCCCAATTCTTCTTTCAATTTTGCATTGACATCTAACCAGCGTATCCCAAAAATTTTTAATGAGAAAGAAAACTGGATAATTTCCTAACGATGTTCTGGAAACTGAATTATGACTTTACCTGTGCGGTATCCTGGACCTTGTACATCACTCGCAAAACGATGTAAGCAGGTTACTAAAACTTCCAGAATTCCAACTTCCCGAAATACATCCTTAAACAAAGCATTTGGCTTGGAGAGTGTAAGAAGCGTTTTGACACACATTAACTTAAGTCTTGTTTCATGCTCAATCTCAAGTGTAGAACAGGTTTCATTTTCACAATCAGCATTTTCACTCACATCATTCTTGAGTATTCGAGATAGTGCTATGAGTTCTTTGCACGGTGTGAACTGCAACTGAAACACAACAAATTCCACGAGCTCGAGATATTTTTGTTGTACTTCAACCGACTTCTGAATCAATTTTTCTGCCATTTGTGGCAAAGCAGAATCCACACTGAAGTAATTGCAGTGATCCGCCTTGAAGACTGTGGAAATAGATTCGAGAGCCACTGATGCCAAGAATGAAGTAGAACTTTTTGTAAATAATGACTGTAGAACTTGGAATGCTTGCAAGTTACGAACAGAACATCCTTTAAACAAACAAAGCAAAATTGTGGATCATGATAATGATAAGACATTTCGTAATCCAAAGTTCATGAAATGATTAACGTTCATATAGTTGATACCTTTTGCTCCAATGGGTGGCATTTGAAATGTAGGAAGTTGGAACGGTGAATTCACATCGAATGTATTTGGTTTCAAAGCAGTAAAGCCACATAGACTCAGAGAAGCAACCACCAACACAAGATTACGAATTGCTTCTTGACTTTCGCTTGTCAGGTCATTTTCCAGTCTATCACATGAAAAAATTATTAGAGTTGAACGCTCATTCATGGTTGCGAAAAAAAAGTTGCAAAAATCAATAAACGTCATCTCGTCTCATGAAATTACCTTATTAAAACTTCAGTGAGGAGTGGATAGCCTTGAGCGGATTTAAAATCGTCTAAGAGAACATTTGACAGTTCTGATGAGTCCTTGAGAAAGCAGAAAATGGTCATTACCATTTCTGTCACTTCTAAAGGAGTTAACTGTTTTCCCGATCGAATATTGTCAACGCACAGTGAGATGCAACCTTTATCTATGAAACAAAATTATAAAACCCATATTAATTTAACTGTTCGCCAGCATGATACAAGAGACTAAAAGGATTTTAAATATTAAATTAGTCATTAGTTAATAATTAATTATTTCATACTGTGAATGTATGACAGGACAGGTGGAGTCAAGCCATGAGTAGAAATTGTCATGAGTACTTCAGCAGCACTTTTTCGCCACATGGCATTCTGAGGTGGACACCAACTCGTGACGGATGTAAACAAAAGAGCAAGGTCATCTTGTCGAGCCAATTCTTCAGCTGGAGCGGGGAACGAAGACAACCGTATGAGTAATTGAACAAATACTTTTTGAAGTAAAAGCCTTCGTTCCATTGGAGAAAAGTCACTTGTTGGCCCTTTCATTTCCGGTGGATGAATTTCCGGAAGGTCAAAAAACAAGTAGAGACATTTAACCAAAGTGGATGGAACTGCTGCAGCTGTCATCACATCGACAAGATTTTGTTCTCCAGCTGATAGCAAATTCAAAGTAGTCAGCAAACTCCAACCATGCGGATCTTCTTCCGCTTCAGTGGATGCTTCCAAAAATGTTATAATTGCAACTGCAGCCGCTTCTGTCGACTGATTTGCAGCTCGTCGACGAACTTCTGACACAATCAACTTTGAAACTGCTTGGCAGAATGAATTGATTTCTGGAAACCGTTCAATCATTTCGGACGCGGACGCTGCTCCAAATACCTTAAATCATCATTCAAACAAAACATTATTGACATGTCAGTCAACAACTTAGTAGTGCTATACAAGTGTTAGAGCAAACGTTAAATGCTACACAAATCAACTCTCGTCGACACTCGTTACCTTGCAAAATAGCGGGAGCATGTTGTAAATCTTGTCATCTGATGGTAAATGCATGTAATCTCCAAACAGTTTCCTCAAATGCATGAGACTCAAAGCCAAACTCTGATTGACACTGGAGCCGCCAGCTGATGACATTGGATTCCCTCCTGGGCCACCTCCGGAACCATCGCCACCGCCGAAACCGCCGCCACCCGCACCTCCAACCCATAGTTTCCGCATGATATTCATGCTCTTTTCCATTTATGCACTTCAATTCAACTCATTTTCCCATCCCATTTTAACGGTAACCACTTCGCCGTTCGCCAAACAAATCGATAACATTATATTATAACAGCTTATAAATTATAATACAAGTTAAATTCACGAACATTTCATTTCAGTTTTCAGTACGTGAAACGTGACTACATGACCACGTCACATCGCATAATGTGTGCTTTTTAGAACGCGAAAACGAATTTATTCATTAATGCGACAAAATTCAAAATTGTGATGATGAGATGAGATGATGACGATTGACGAGTAAAGTGAGTAAACTTCAACTTCATAGAGCAAAGAGTAGAGATCAAAAAATCAAAACAACAGTTGACGTTGGACGTTGACGAGTTGACGTCCCCCGTACGTTATTTGAGTTAACGAAACAATGAAGAATTCGTGTCAGTCGGGTTCGGTTTCAAAAGAACTAGTTTAAAAAGGAATTTAAGAATTTTCAGAACTACTAAAAAATTAAATGGACAGGTGTCGTAATCCTACAAAACACTTTTACAAAATTTTTCACACACACAAAACCACACGAAAGTATCACTTTTCTAGCAGATCCGTCGAAATACTGATTTTTAATAAATAATAGGAAATGGAGAGAGCATTTAAAAAGTTTCAAATGCTGATGAGATTCATATTGTGCAGAATTGTTTTTTGAGACAAAAAGTCGGTCGGGGCGTTTACGTAGAATGACCTTAAAAAAAGTTAGAATCAGGTGTGCTGTGCGAAAATGACGGGAAAATCGACGGATTGGACTTTTTGCACTGAGAACGGGGAGAAGACTAAAACTCTTTTCTGTCTTATACCATGTGCCATGTCCTGTGGCTATGTGGCTTTTCACTTCCAGAGTTCTCCAGCGAAAAACCTTGCAAGACGGTCCTGGAACCTCTGGAAAACTCGGATACCAAAACCTCATTCATCCGGAATCTGAAATGAAAAGTCTTTTCACATTATATTTCATGATGTTTGTTTGTTTGTGTTAGTTACGTTTGGAAGAATTGACGCATTGCATCCCATTATTTACACAAAAGCATAGCGTGTGTTTTTTTTGAAAGTCGTCATGCAAAATTTGTAGCTTCTTTAGTTCTTTTCGACTTTTGTCCTTGTATGTTCCAGAAGACACACAGGAAACCACGGATGAAGGTGAAAGTATAAAATCGAAACTCACGAACGAA
The DNA here is from genome assembly GCA_019776145.1 of Harlomillsia oculata. Taxonomy (NCBI): domain Eukaryota; kingdom Metazoa; phylum Arthropoda; class Collembola; order Entomobryomorpha; family Oncopoduridae; genus Harlomillsia; species Harlomillsia oculata. Next base: position 6,181 of record JABASF010003355.1, read on the forward strand.
CAAGACGAATGACGCTCCTATTCCGAATTTTACGATGATGTTCCGATTCCATAACATTTCTTCCAGACATGAAGACAATCTACAAAAAATAGGCCTAAAGGTCATGTCATGTCATAACTGGGTAATTTGCATTCATGTCAAAATGTTTTTTGGAAATGTGCGAAATGGGGATTTGGAGTGACATGGCAGACTGGCACTAAAACGGAGAAAGGTGAAAGGTACCTGATGCATTTGTGAATAGCATAAAACCCTAAGAAAAAGTTATTCCAGTGGAAATTTCATTTGAATTGGATTTTGGACGGAATGAAGAATCCGTTGGAATTCAGCGGAATCGCGTGCCTGTTGCCTTTTATATTTTGTGAAAAAAGTGAATTCGGTGACATCCTTAGATGACATGAATGAAAGCATTGTACGATATACAAAGAGAAAGTATATTTTTTGCAGTAGTAAATAACATATACAATGGATGGTAGTATCAATGTCATGTATAGAGGTTATATTGAAAAACGCAATCAGTCAGCTTGAGAATTGCTTTCTCGCTGTCACACAGTGAATCCTAATCTGGAATCGGTTTACTCCCTTTCTCCGTCACAGAAAAGCGGGACAGCATTCGATGAAGCACTTGAGCGATTTCAAGGTCTTTTGCTCCAACTCAAAGCGGAGAAAGCATCTTATACAACAACATAGCTTGTGTGCTTCGAGAAAATCTCACTAGACGAGTTTGTGGAGAAAGCCTCATTTCATTCGAATGGAATGGAATGGAATGATGTTTCTCATTTCCTGCGTTTTGCTATCCCCTGAAGAAAGTTTCGGGATGCAGAGCAGGCGGTAGAGTCCGTTAGAGTGATCTGTGTGGAGACTGTGCCTGTTGACATGCGACACGACATGCAAATCATTTTTTGGCATGATCACTACAACTTTCACCTTTGCTTTCACCAGCGGTTTTCTAAACGTACCGATACCGGGATACCGGTGACATGATACAAAACAGCATTTTCATAGACGCTATTGCATTGTAAGGTTCCAAAAACGTATTCTTCTAAGTTTCCGAAATTGCTCCGTATAATTTATGATCACAGAATTACACATCACATCATTCAATAAAACAGTCGACATGCACGCAAAAGGCGTCACGAAACCAGTCATTCAAAGTCAAAGAACTGCCTAACTCTATTCCTTTATGTATTTCTTTGGCAATAGAACGATTGAGATGAGCTCGACCACAGAACTGACACTTAAACTTGAATGTTTTATAATAGTGAAATTAATAACGCTTTTATTTCGCAGAATAATATTTCGTTACATCATGCCGTCTGCGAATACCATCGCTGTACAGTGTTACATTACATTGCATATTGTTCTAAGCCATTTCTCATAGTACTTTGAAGACTACAGTTCTAAAAGAATCAATTTGATTGGAGTCATCGTTTTGTGTTTCCTGAATCTTTGGACATTTTTGGAGCAGTTTCGACTGCGACTCTGTCAATACTCCATCGATTATGATCCGGATTGTTATCAGGACTTATGAATACACCTATGAGCAGAACAAGTCCAATCACCCAAATCAAATGCTCCGATTCTCTCTTGACTTTGTCTTCTTGTCGTTTCACTCCTTGCTCAACTGATTTTTCTTTTGCTTCCTGCTGCCTCGTCATCAAATTGGAATAATGGGCTTTGGACCTAATCAATATTGAATGCGCTGTAACTGTATCTGTTTACAACTGTAATGATTTGATGAAGTAAGAAGTATAATTTAGTTATAATTAAACTTACCATTCATCAAAATTGTACACTCCTTTAACGCGCCCAGTTGTCGGCACTTTACTTTTGATATCTGTCTGTAAAAAATGACAATTTTAATATCAGTACAGAATGTTTGGGGAAACAATCATGCCTTCGATCAATTAAAATCATTTTGATTGAGATTCTTACTCTCGTAAAATGCGACGTATCCGTTGTTTCATGTGTGTAATCTTCCACATCCACTACATTCGTTACACCAGCAGGTAACATTCCTCGGTCGTACAATCGTCGTAACCTCAAATTGCTCAAAATCTCATATGCAGCTGTAAGTTCTCTGAACTTTTCATCGTTTCCCTGTATGGAGAAAACAACATCCGCTTTTAAAAATTCAGTACAACTATAGTACAACACAAATTGCGCAATATTACGCTAACTTGCTAACTATTACAGCTTACTCCTTGCTTATCCGGATGAAACTGCATGCTCAAGACATAGTAGGCCTTTTTAATGTCCCCTTGCGATGCTTTCGGAGTCAGTCCTAGGACGTCATAATGATTTCGAGGAGAAGAATGAATTTCTCTCTGAAATTGCATAAAAAATTAATAAACGTTATTAGTTACAGTTATAGCACATAATAGAAGTAATCTCACATTTGTATTCCCAAAACGAAAAACGTGCTACGTGCTTACCGAAATACAAACTCTTCTGAATGATACAATTCCACTTCGAAGAAACATGGATTTCAACTCACTTTTATGATTTAACTCATTTAGCAAACTCTACTTTAAAAACTTAAATTAAGCAATGCAATCTAGACATTACGTAAATCCGAATGGATGTGAATTCCATTTGACCTCGAACTAGAACAAGTAACTGAAATATGTACAAATGACGTCTTATAAACTAAGAAAATGCTGTAAAAATAAATCAAGTGATGGTTTAACTTTAACTACTCTCATTTAAATTCAATGTAGAAAACACGTTCGAAAAAGATTAATTTCACAACAATTTTGCGTTGCAGTCTGCAGTCTGCAACCGAAGAAATCAAAAGCCACTTGAGTTGCGCGCCCATTGAGCTTTGTACAGAAATTCAAAGTTAAAGCTTTAAAAAGGCCTTTGTTTGTGTTGTAGTAGATTTGAGTTGATTTCGTTTAGCTTTTACTTTTAGTACTTTTTTGTTTGTAGAATTTTATTAACTTCATCGTATCATTTGTTTCATTTGTAGCTTGTAAAGTTTAAGTTTATTAATTAAATGTCGACAATGCCGTCCTTCAATGTCATTGTTGCGAATGGTCATTATTTGTCGTTGCCAAACATTGCGGATTCCTAGTAGATTTTTCTGGGTCCAAAGTCTCCAAAGAATGATTTCTGAACGATTTCTTCATTAATAATTAATTATTATGTGATTGCGATTTGATGATGATTTTTATTCCACGATTTTCCTGTTTTTTTTTGCCAATTGATTCTCTCGGGACACGTTGCAAAAACCGAATTTGATGTGAAGGTGAATAATCGCATAATCGGTGAATGGATGCATGGATGTGTGTTGTTAATCCATAGTCGTGAAATATGCAACAACTCCAATGTCCAATCATGAAAGGAAACGAAACGCACAATTTGTGGTGCTCTGTGCTATACTTAGGTTGCATTTGACATTAGCCAACTTTCCGTGCTCTCCGATTCGCACACTATTTTCGCAAAGAACTGGGAATTGAGCCAAAATTAGCAGAATTAAAACACTACGGGATATCTTTTTCTGTGTCATTCACTTCCTTTTCATTACATGCAGCTCAAAATGTACCAGTAGTATAATTTCCTTGAAAGAGATAAGTCCTCATCCTGTTTTGTGGGGCAATTATAGAACTTTTATTTACTATTATTATAAAGAAGATAGCAATAAAAGTAGTGTCACTTCAGTCACTTGTGTCACGTTGTTGTTAGCCAATCATAATGGACTTGGACGGATCTATAGGGGAAATGTTGGTCCCTGCTCTCATCAACTTTTGCGATTTGACCACAGTCGGTCTTTGTGTCATTTGCAAAATACCACAAATCCTTGCTATTTGGAAGACTAAAAGTGTAGAAGGATTGAGTACTTCTAGTTTAGTCTTAGAATTGTTGACGTAAGCGAAAGTCATCAAAATATAATCGAGTTTATACGTGCATATTTGCATATGATAACATAGTCCTATCATTAATTCTTGGAACGAGGGTATGATTAATTTAATTAAATGCATTTCAGATATGCGATCTCATTATGCTACAATGTCATGCGCGGATATCCACTCTTATCTTATCTTGAAGACCCGTTTCTTGTCTTTCAAACGCTCATCGTGCTTTTCATGGTTTATTATTACTTGGAATCATTAAATGTAGCGAAATTCGGGATGTTGGGCGGTCTGGCTGCGCTCTTCTATGCTTTCACCTTGGGGTATCCCCATCCTTCCATTTTACCTTTGCTCTTGGTAATCACAAAAGACTCAACATTTGAATTGGCTCTAATCGCTCAACAATTAAAATGTTTAAATGATTACTTATTACCAGAGACGAAAAACATATGTTTTTTTGGCTTTTTCAAATGACCTCGGGTCAGCACCATACTTAGGTTTTTCATCTTTTAGGAGGTTTGGGACATTTTGACACCAACATATTTTGAC
>JABASF010003356.1:0-10578 GCA_019776145.1 Harlomillsia oculata
CTGATATGATAATAGGATGCCAGACAGAGATCCTATCATTCATGAACCCAAAATATGGGAAGGGATGAAACTTTCTCAAGTGCTGTCTCGTGAAGTCAACTGGACCGATGAACTTAAATCCGAATTGCACGAAGAATTGCAATTCGGTCTTCATAAGCAATCCTGCAATACCCCAGCGGAACCCCCGATTGATCAAGTGAATCCTCCGACAGTAACATATCCCAAAACTAATAACAAGTACGAAGAAATCAACGAATGTCGTCCCAATAGTGGAAATGGAATTTACTTCAGCTTTATGATAATAATGACTACGGTTACTTTCATTACAATGCTTCTATGATTATAACAAGTTCAAATTAATTGATTTATTACATTTGCATATAGTAAGTTATTGTTCTGAATTCTCTGGTACTTGGGCCAGTGCGAATGCAAAATATCTCAGTCAATTTTCAGCTGTAAAATTGTAAATGGAAGGTTAAGTAATTAAAATAATGTGTCGAATCTTTCAAACATTTAACTTAAAAGACAGCTTACATTCGTCTGAGAGGTCAGTATCATAGTCAGTCAATGGTTTTTTCCGTTGAAAAGGGGATTGAGCAGCAGCGTTGATGGGAAATAAAGCATCCTCAAGAGTTTCGGAAGTTCTTGTCATCACTGCTTTCCCCGTTCTGTTGGATGTTTTGTTGGTGTCATTTTCATTTCCATTCTGGCGGTCCAATTGTTTGCATGTTCTCGCTTCCGTCATGATAAAGCCTTTCTGGCATTTACATCTTGGTCTACGATGCTGAATTTCTCCATTCTTGCCGTCGTATCCCAATTGACACGTAGCATTTGGAACGCACACAGGTTTTTTATAGTAAGGTTTACAAATTCCTTCGACCAATTGGACACAGTTTTGAAAAGCAGGAATGTAGATCTGGGAAGCATCCTCGCAGCGACATTTGTCATCTATGCATTTGAGTCCAGCATAGCGATCACATCTTTGACTGGTTTTGTTGCAAAAACTGTGGAAACCTGCATCGCAATCTCCGTCTTCGGCTTCCATGTATCCTGGATTGCATTCACATCTTCCTGAAGCGGGACTATCACCACTGAATTCACAGTGAGCCATTTTGATACAGTCATTATCGGAGTTACAAGGACCGGAAACTGTGCTTCTACATTCTGCATCTGCATACGCATGTTCATGTGGATTTCCATCTCCATCTCCATCTTCATCTGGGACTGGGACTGGGACGAGTTTATACAAAGGACTTTTGCACGCACATACATCTTCTTTGCAAACGAAAGTGTCAGCACATTTGTTTTCTGAACTGCAACTTTTGCCAATTCCTAACCGGCAAGTTCCGTCAGTCGATTCGATGAAATCTGAATTGCACCTACACTTAAAATCTAAGTTTCGTAGGACACATTCCGCGTTTATTGTACAGGCAGAGTTGACACATTGCATGTTGGCCAGTCCAACACATTGTTTAGGAAATTGTTTGAAGGCATAGTTTTGACCGTAGTAGTTTTGCTGATAGAAAACAGTATCGTGCATGTCCCTGAACATACCGTTCACCGGCTCTTCGAATCTGGTTCCCGTATTACAGGAGCAGACGCCGTCGTTACAGCCCAGAAATTGTTTGGAGTTGCACTCTGTATGGTCGTTGCATGATTCCAGATGTCCCTTTAAAAGTCGGCAGTAGCTTTCACTTGATTTATAATAGTTTTCTAAGCATACACAATCATTGTTATTAGAACATTCAGCTCCAGAAATGCAGTTTTGGTTTACACAAGCTTGGTCTGCTAATCCAACACACTGTCCACGGCTTTCTACGTATACTGCCCCTGGAACGCAGCTACACGTATTGTTCAAACAGGCAAACCCGAATTCAGATCTACATTGCGAATCTTCAGAGCAAGACGATCCTTTGATTCCCTTTAGGTTGCATGTCCCATTAAATGTTTCGTAGTGACTTGGTATACAGGTGCAAACTCCTGAATTATTGCACTCCGAAAATGGAACGCAGTCAGTTGTCTCAATGATGGGAATGTCGGTTTCTGCTACTGAATATCGACACTTTTCTCCAGCTCGCGAAACACATTTTCCTTTGGATACGTCGTAAAACATTTCATCTTTACGGAAGCACTCACAAATTCCGCCTTGACAAGACAACCAAGCTCTTCCTTTACACCTTTGCGTTATGTTGCAGGGCTCTTCATAGTCACTTCGATGGTTTGCAGAACAATCTTTGAAGACCAAAAATAAAACCAAAATGCTAGCACCGAACAATGCTATAGACTTCATCTCGAAACGCTTTCAAATATCTATGCTTATAATAGCTATGATTCGGAAGTGAGAGTGTGTGACTGTGTGACTGCTGCAAACTGTTAAGACATGCACAGGAAGAGTAAAGAAGTTCATGAGAAATAAAACGTTTTTATTTGTGTCCAGAGTCCAGACGTCCAAAGTCACGTAAGATTTGAGTCACAGAGTTACAGATTATCATTTATCACTTATCATTATCACAGAAAACATACGTACATTATTCTACATGGGAATGGGCTGAATAGTTTAATCAATCGTTTCGTTGAGTCGTCGTCAGTTTCGAACGACTGAAGATTAAGGCATACAAAACGTTTTCATTTTGTCTTCTTTTTCAACTTTAGATAGTCTGTAGAAATGTTAAGGTTTTGTAATTTTTATACAAAGGCTATCATTTATTTGACCGATTGTTGACATTACAAGAAACCTTAATAAAATAATAGTGAATGATACATATATTTGGAAAACGAAGAAACATTCATACACAAACTGTACATGACTACAATAAATTCAAAGCTTTACTTTATTTGTTAATCAAAAGTAATTTCACATTGAATGACAGATCTGCATTCATTAATATTGAGAATATCCAGGCGTGCCGAAAACGGAGGAGCCAATACGAACATTTGTGCTACCCATACCAATAGCGTATTCATAGTCCAGAGAGCAGCCCATGGAAAGCTCACAGGACCAAAGATTCAATGCAAAGTAGTCGCAAATTCGTTTCCGCAACTCCACCAATTTTTGAAATTCCTTGTTTTGATCTCCTGCCGTGGACGCTTCCAGAGAACCAGCGGTCGTCAATCCCACAAACTTGAGTCTGTCGCAACATGCGATGATGTACTGAGCCAATTTCAAGCATCCTTCTGGGGCTACTCCGTATTTACCTACTTCTTCACTCGTGTTAACTTGGATCAACACCTCCAAGTAATGCTCCATTTCGGGATACAGTTTTGCGAAGGTATCATTCACAGCTTTGGCACATGCTTCAGAGTCAATCGACTCAATCACACGGAGTTGAGGCCAGAGTTCAAGAAGATTGACGATCTTGTTTTGATGCAAGCGACCGATGAAATGCCATTGGATGCTGGGACACATTTTGGTAATCTGTTTGTCAGTGGCTTTGTCAATCAATTCTTGAGCGTAATGCTCGCCGAAATTGTGTTGCCCGGCCTGATAAGCCTCGATAATCGTTTCCGTCGGTTGATTCTTGCTTACAACCACTAATCTTGGCAAGATACAAACATTTCTTAGATCCGTAGATCGTCTGACACTAGCGTGCTCAATTCTTGTATTGACCATACGAAGATTGTCCTTGATAGACAGAGCCATTTTTGGTTTGGAACCCGTAATAAAAGAAGAACCGAGAGGAGCACTTGATGAGAGTAATCTTACGTGCGAATTAAACTATGGATTTGTCAAAATTGAATGGTAAATTATAAATTAAACCAATTTTGGGCATAGTAATATTCCGATTGTAAGTTAAATCGTTTCAAAAATTGAGATTTTGAAAATGCATATTCTCAGTCCGCCCACACCAAAGTGGAAACCAAGGGAATGAACGGGGCACGCGTCATCCATCGTATCACGTAGTATTATCAATGAAACAAACTGGCACAGAAAAGGATACTTTCTTCAAGCAATATTACATTGTGATAAACCGTAATAGCATTAGAAATGGATTAAATTATAATTTGCCATATTATGGTATATTCATGATCACGATAAGGAGTTTGAGTAGTTATATTAAGCTTGGATGGAAGCGAACATCTCAATATACAGAAGCATCTTCAACCTTTTCTTTGCATACACATTTCCTCATATTTGATATTTCAACTTTCTGATATATCTATGAAAAAATAATGCCATTTGGCCATTATGAAAAATTGTCCATTTAATGTGTTTTGGATTTATAAATTAATAACCCTCCTTCGCGCTCTTCAGACTCGTCTGACCGTCGTCATCGTTTATTGAATTGAAGGTCATAGATGCAAATTTTTTTGTCCGCCGCAAGTAAACATGAACATCTCGCTGTTCTGTTACATGTGAGATGTGACTGTGTAAATAAGAATGATTTTATCGATATTAACCATCTGCCGTTTCGTGTATAACATGAGCACTTACATTTAAAGTAATCGATACGTTTTACGCACCAATAACTATATAAATGACAATTTGTTAGTCAAAAAACGTTTAATATCAGAAATTGTCAATACCGCAGTTAATATAGGCTGTGCGATATTTTAACATAGGAAACCGAAACAATAAATAAAATATCGAAATATGAAAACTATTCTTGGAATTCTTGGAGTTTTAGCAGCTGCATTTTCAAGTGCAACGTGCGAAATCCCGGAAAGTGGAATTCAGCAAATGCGTGAAGCAAAATTAAGTGATCGTTATTCTGTAAAATGGCAAGCCAACTTTGATAAAAAATCTATTCAGGTTTGGCTGGATGTGGAAACCACTGGATATGTCGGCTTTGGATTGTCTCCTTTTGGGTCTAATATGATTGACGCCGACATTTTAATAGTGGGAATGAAGAACGGAGAATTGTATTTCAATGTTAGTGATTAAATTACTAAAGTGAATCATTTGAGCTTATTTAATTTAATTTAATTTAATACTGTTTAAAATATCAGGACTATCACGGTGGGTCAGTCAACGGGATGCCGAAAGTAGACAAGCATAATGATTGGACAATATTGAATGCGAATGAAAGCAACGGGCATACGAAAGTGCATCTCCAACGTCTGCTCAACACATGCGACGAAGAGGACAAAGCAATTACTGTAGTTAACGTATACTTTAATTATTTATTACATTTAATACAACGAAGATTCTTTAAGCTGTTGTTCCATTGAAAAGGAAGGAACCATGAAAATGATCTGGGCCATTGGGGAATCCGATGAAATTCAGTATCATAAAGCGGAGCGTGGGGCATCAAGATTCAATATGCTTGATCCTCCTACAGTCGGTGTTGACTTATCCGTGTACGTTCCAAAGTTTTTTAGAAATGCTTATTTTATTCAAATAACGATTTTGCATTTTTTGAAACTGTTAGATATGACGTATTCGATATAACCACAACAATGCAAGTGACTAGCAACTCTGACACCTTTTATTGGTGTAGCTTGCACAAACGGGCACAAAATCGTGCAAGAAAATCCTACATTGTAGCGGTAATGTAAATTCATATATCGTCGCATGGATTAAATTAGTTGACAGACCCTTTGAAATTCTATGCAAAAACCTTTAGATTGAAACAATTTTAACGAATCCACAAGCTATAAATCACACACATCACTTGGCAGTTCTCAAATGTCATTTGCAACCTGGACAAAGTGCTGAAGAGATTTTCGAACCACATATTGGGGCTCCTCCTCAGAACAGCCTTGAGCACATTCCAGGTCGTAGTATTCCAAGACAATACTGCAACCAAGCCATTTACGCATGGAACATTGGTGGAGGTGTAAGTAAATTTAAGATTTTCATGTACTATGAGAAGCTAATATAGAATCTTACGTAAGAATCATTTTAAGTCAACGCATCAATATGGTTTTTCTATTGAACATCAACTTACTATTTTAGGTGCTAACCTTTCCTGAAAACATTGGTCTCCCATGGGGTGAAGAGGAAACTGAATATTTCTTCTTTGATATTCATCTAGACAATCAAGGGAAACAAAATACGAATGTCACAATGGGGGTTTCCTTTTATTACACTTATGAAAAACGGTGTTTCAAGTTTCAAGCCTTTCCGAATTACTGCAATTAAAAATGCAAATGAAGGAAATTAAACAATATAATTTATTGATGTTACTATTCGTATTGTACAGGGAAATCGAAGCTGGGATTATAAACTTTGCATACTTCACAAGTCCAGGTCTGCTAATTCCACCAAATACGAAAGAATGGACACTAGCTGGACATTGCGGATCTGAATGCACGCAAACGTATATTCCAGAAGAAGGAATTTCACTATTCAATCTACAATTGCATACACATAAATCTGGTGCTGTACTTATAAAATGAAATGTCAAATCGTCATTTTCGAATGTTGGCCGTCGGCCCACTTAATTTAATCACCATTGTGCTTAAAACAGGAAAGAAAATTAAGGTACGGCATTTCAGAGGAAACAAGGAATTACCTTGGATTGCACATGACCCTACGTTTGATTTTGACTATCAAGAAAATCGTCCACTGTCTTCACCCTTAACGATTTTGCCAAAAGATCATATCACCATTGGTCAGAAAATTGAGACATACTATTGCTAGAATATAACCAAACTGATTTAAAATCGCATTGCATTACTTGCTAAAAATTCTTTAGAATGCACATATGACAGCCGTTGGAAACAAAATCAAGTGGTCATGGGCGGTTGGGGAGTTGCCGAAGAAATGTGCATTGCTTTCACCTATTATTACCCAGTCATTAAAGATTGGGCGTTTTGTTCAAGTGGAGTTGGAAGTGACTGGATATACCAAACTTTTGGGATCACAAATGCGACAATGTAAACCTTAACTACATTTTTTCATGAAATCTAAAACTCTGGACTATGCAACAACGTTTGAGTCCTACTTAAAAATATGTGATGTTTAGGACGCCGGACTTGGATCCCGTCATTCATGAACCCAAAAAGTGGAAAGATATGAAACTTTCTCATGTTCTATCCCGGGAAGTCAACTGGACGGATGACCTTAAATCTCAGGTGCACAAAGAAGTGCAATTTGGCCATCAGAAACAATCTTGTAATTCTCCATTCGAGCCCCCAATTGTTCAAGTCAATCCTCCGAGGGTAACGTATCCCAAGTTCAACGAAGATTACAAAGAAATAAACGAATGCCCTTCTACTGGCAATGCGATGATGCACACCAGTATTGTGACAATAATTGTGACTATGATTATGACAGTCTTAACTACATAATGCATGTATTAACTTCTTATCATGTTTTCAATGTACATTTATCTATCGTTATTGAGAACTTGCGAGCAGTCAAGGTGTATTTTATAGATTTAAACGTTGTCAAATTCAACTACCAATAAATGTGCCATAAAGTAAATACTCTAAAAATAATACTGCTCCATGTTCTTTTGAGATTTTATGAGCTTTACTTTACTTTGTGAGTGACTTGAAAGCCGAATGGAACGTATGCAAATACGTTTCTTGTAAAGGAAAATGTAAGTAAGGCATTTAGATTAGATTAAGACACTACAAGACTACAACATTAAGCATCCACAAGTCAGAATCGCGGACGTTGTTCGAGTTCGCGTAAAATGATAAACGTGTAGTGCAGTGTGTCAATGTAGAACGAAGGATATGATGTTTTAACAGTTTTTAACAGATCATCTGATTTTAGTGTTGGTTTTGGTTTCCAACAAAATCTCATTTGATACAATTTCTTCCAAGTTTAAAACGATTAACCTGAACAGATTACTGGTCTTGAAGAAAACTGGAAGAATAAGAAATTGCGGTTGAAAAGTTGAAATGTGTGGAGTTTTGAACATTTTCAGTGCGACGGAGCCAAGTGAGGTGAGGTGAAATAAAATTATTTGTTTCAGAAATTAAAATTGAAACGAATTAAAAGTGGTTGTACACATTGTTCAGCATTCAACTGTAAGAAATTCATTTATTTTTAGTTGGAATGTCGTTGCGGCACTTCTACTTGGCGTCTTTCTTGTCCCCAATGTCCATCATTAACATCAATCAAAAGCTCTACATTTACAAGAATCATGTACACCAGTTTCCTTTTATTGACAGTGATCGTTTCTTGCATTATGTTGAGCCCGGGCTTGGCGGATAAGATGGAACATTTACCATTCTGTAAAGATAGAAATACATCCATTGTGGAAGGTTTCGATTGCCAATTTATTGGTGGTTATTCTGCTGTGCGTTATGATTTATGACATGATACATTTACATACCTAGTATAGTTTGTTATCGTTTTGCATAACTTGTGTTGTGTATTGAAATGATGAATGCTATGATGTATCACTGTCGTCGTCATCAACATTAATAAACTGTCTTATATTTATTTTACTAGGTTTACCGACTGTGTTTTACAGTCACAATGTTGTTTCTGCTGATGAGTTTGATCATGATCGGAGTGAAAGCATCCGATGACGATCGTAGAACTCGAATCCAAAACGGATGTTGGGCTCTGAAGTATCTAATTGTGGTCAGCGCATCCTTCGGAGCATTTTTCATTCCAGGAGGAACATTCGAGGACGTCTGGGTGTATTTTGGAAAAATTGGCGGATTCTTATTCCCTATTGCTCAACTTATATTGGTCGCCGATTTTGCTCATTCATGGATGGAATCTTTGGTTACAAAATACGAAAGTTCGGATTCGCGTGGATGGTAAAATCCAATCTTTTTGGTTTTCAAAAAAGTTCCTAAGCCGCCAATGTTATTATTTATGCTTAACAGACTTTTTAATTTTAGGTATTGTGTGTTACGATTCGGTGTTCTTTTGAATTTCGTTCTTATGATCACTGCGACAGCACTACTCTTCACGTATTACTCTGCGGTAAGCTTGACTAGCTTGATTACTGGCTTCATTGATATTTACGCGAATTTTGATGAAGCATTATTCATATGATTCTAATCTTGAGAAATCTTATCGCAGAGCGGTTGTTTTTGGAACCCCGTCTTCATTTTAATAAACTTGATATTATGGGGAGCGACGACTTTTATTGCCATTGGAAGGGATGATACTCATTCTAGATTGCGGCATCTGCAGGGTTCAATAGTCTCACTTTATATTACATTTCTTACCTGGACTGCATTATCCAATTCTGGTATTACAGAAATTATCCTTAATAATAAAATAGTAGTTATTATAATAAAAGATGTTCTATCTATAGTTCAATTACATTGATAAGCCACACTTAATTTGTTTTACTTTAAGATGCAGACTGCAAGCCAAAGTTTGTAAATGTGGATGGAACCAAAACTCCTGGAATGGACGCTTCAAGTGTTTTTAGTTTGATTGTCGCTATTTCTTGCATGTTGTATTCCAGCATTCTAACATCAACTGATTATCAAACCCAAAGGTCGTTTTCACGTGGTTACTCGTTGCAGAGAGTTTGGAATGACGAACTAGACATTGTTGCTTACCCTTGGTCTTGGTTTCACTTCATGCTTACTTTGGGAAGTTTGCATATTATGGAATCCCTCACAAACTGGTTCACGTAAGTTTAAGTTAAAGTATCATTGCGATTTCCCTCTGATGTTCGAAAGAATTATTGATATTAATTTATTAATATGCAAAACTACACTGTTAACTCAGGCCTGGTTCTGAACTCGGCGAGATTCTGTCTCATACAAATACACGATCCATGTGGATAAAAATTACTTCTTCTTGGACGTGTGCTTTGATTTATGGTTGGATATTGGTTGCTCCCAAGGATTTCATGAGTGAGTCAAACAGTTCAACCGTTCACAAACTCTATATTTGAGTGTATGTACAGCAGTTAGTATATTTTACTTAGGCTAATGAATAGAATTTGACTATTGCTTTCAGAATTGGGACTATTCAAGACAATCTCTGTAATCAACCGTGGAAGTGCTCCTGAAAACCCGCTCCATAATATCTTCTCCCGACAAGCATCCTACGGTAGTCCTAGCACTCGTTCAAGAAATCAAACGAACTCATACCCAGGTAGAGTTTCGAATATTATTGATCAAGAAGAAGTTACGGTTGTGCGTACTTGGGAGACTGCTACTCAACCACGGGTCACGACCCTACGAGCTAGTAGAATATTGAAAACCACTGTAAATCAGCCTCAACCTCAAGGCTTTGTTCCAACCAAAACCACAAGTAATGCACCTGCGAAGAAATCTGCTGCTGCTGATAAGCCAGACAAAACTTTCCGTAGCTTTCTCTTATCGGAAACTCTATCAGATGTATCGATCAAATGCGGATCAAAGACTTTTCCCGCACATCGATTCATTTTGGCGGCTCGGAGTCCCGTTTTCTTGGCTATGTTGACCACGAACATGAAAGAGGCGCGAGAAAGCGTCATTACGATGAACGACATGTCACCTGAAGCATGCAGGGAAATGCTTCGGTTTATTTACACAGGAAACGTTGATCCCTCCAAGTTGTCCATGACTTTCGCTCAAGAATTGTTTAACAATGCCAACATGTATGATTTGATTGCACTCAAGAAGATTTGTGAAGATAAGGTCACTTCCTTGATTAATGTCCACAATGTTGTGGATGTCTACATTTGGGCCAAGATTTATGAACTCAAAAACTTAAAGGAG
>JABASF010003357.1:0-10577 GCA_019776145.1 Harlomillsia oculata
TTTTCTTTCCAGTGCTCACTAATGTGTTGGGTTTGTTGACTGAAATGATTGAAAAAGAGGCTGCGTGCGCTTCCGCCACCGCGAACAAGGGCAAGGGAAAGGGAAAGGGCAAGGGCAAAGGCAAGGGCAAGGTCACCAAGGCCCGCAAATGAAGAGGACGGACGGGACGGGTGCAACATGAAGGATTCACTCACTCCCTCGTCACAGCCCAGCCCACATAATGTATACGTATAATACACAAAGCTAGCTAGCATATGTATTATATGTATTTATAATCTACATAATCTATAATCTCATAAGCCTATAATCCTATAATCCATCAAATCATTAAATTACTGTGCTACTATACTAACAAGTAAATAAAGACACTTAACTTACTCAGTTAGTTAGGTTCTAGAGTTGTAAGGAGTAACACACGTCACAGGTAAGAGTCTGCTACAAATGGTTTGGTTATTTGGTTGGCTCCGTTAATTGTAAATGAAATGTGGTGATGAATAGAATAGAATGAATTGAGCAATTCAGCTCCCATATGTCGACATGTCCAATGTCCAATCACAATCACGCACTCCACTCCCTGTTGATTTGCTGTTACAACTTTAGCTATACTCACATCACACCCTCAAACTATAAAACTACCCTAGGATGGGAATAATTGTTTGATGGTTGATGATTATGATGATTGATGGTACATAATAAATAATAAAATAATAAAGGGTGGAGACGTGGAGACGAGATATGGGGTGATGCTCTATTTTCTGTAACTAATCACAACTGTCGATCATCAAATCAGCATTACACATGCATCCTCTGCATCAAACGTAACGACGATGCTATTCGAGCTATCCATGCTACGGCTATGATATGATTCTGATTAGTGATTGTGATTAGGAAGCATGCAAGCATTTCATTCCATCCATGTCATTCATTAGTAGATTTGCTCAACGCAAAAGACATCTTCCTTCCTCCATTCGTGCATGTTCATGAGTCTGACTGACTGACTGAGTGCATGATTAGATTACTCATTACTCATTACGTGCTTAGACGATTACGTCGATTATATTATGAGTGCGATGACGATGACGATGAAGATGGAGATGAACATATAACAATTACTGTCAACGTCAAGTTGGTGTCGGAGAGCAAGAGCATAGCAAGGAACAGTCAATGGATTCCATGACTTCAATTTCCATTGATTTTTATNAAGGAACAGTCAATGGATTCCATGACTTCAATTTCCATTGATTTTTATTGTCCTTCAATTTCATCATTGGAGATTGGACTGGACGTGATTGGAGACTACATCACCGATTGACCATTGACCATTGACCATTGACCATTGACTGCACTGCACTGACTGGTTTGAATATTTGGATAGGATTGGACCACTGGGCTGTAAAAAGTAGAAAATGAAAGATTGTTGTTGTGTTGTTGGATTTGATATGATTGTTGAAGTATTCATTCTCCATACGTCACACTTGTTAATGGAGGGCGAGCGTGTGTTTTCACCGCACTGAATTAAAAGTGTGCTATAATGGAAAATAAAAATGCAAATGGTTGTTGTTTTGTTTGTTGTTGAGGAGGAGGAGACTGAGAAGATGAAGACAGACTGAGCTCCTTGCTCCTTTCCCTTTCTTCCATGATTCCACGCGATAGTCGTCTTGTCTGGATAAGCAGTTGATAGGTACTGACCGTAGAGTAGGCAGTAGGTAGGTGGACAACACATAGCATGACTCACTCAGTCAGTTTTACAAACAGTTAAAATTTGATTTTGATTCTTACATAAATCAAATCAAAAACCAAAACTTTAACGTTATTAAAACTAAAAGTCTTTTTTGGTTGGTTGGACTGTTAATTGTTGGTATAATGTGTATAATTGTGGAATCGAAGATTGAACGTCAACTGGCCACTGGTTGGTGACCCTCTGTAAAACAAAGTCGCTTGTCTTGTCGCTACACAAAGGGAGCAAATAAATGGAAATGGAAAGAGAATGAAGGAAAAGAGGTACAGAGGAGTAAGCAATAAGCATGCTGAACTGATTGATGACTGATTGAATCTTGAATGCTCACTGTTCACTCCTCACCTCACCTCGGCTCACTACTCACTAGTCACGACTGTCACTGCACTACCACTACTCTACTCTCTAAATCGCGTCGCTCCGCAAAACGCAATGAATGTGCCAATTTATGGATCCTGTCAATTCCTATCAATCCTGTTGTGTCGTTAAGACGGGGACGACCGGACGGACGACGTCTCGGTCTCTCGGTCTCTCGGCGTCTCGTTCTCGTTCTCATTCTCATCCTCTCCTCTGTCCTCTCCTCCTCCATAACAAACATTGCATTGTCTGTGTTATGTTGACTTGAAAGCTGAAACCTGGACTGGAGCTGGACGTGGACATCCTACTGGAGAATGGAAATGGGAATCCTGTGCTCCCTCTTATTTTGACTCATGTGACTCATCCATCACCAGATAAATGCGTAAGCAACAGATAGATGAGGAGCCACAGCCAGCACCGGCAAATTTGCAAAATATTTACGCTAATTGAGTGTTGCGTATTGCGTAGTTCCGTTCCTTTTCCTTGCTGTGCTGTGCTATGCTCTGTGCCATGCTGTGTGTGGAAAAGTGCAAGCAAAGCAGAAAAGTACAAAAGTCAAAACAAAAGACAGAAAAAAAGCAAGGGGAGCTTTTTGTAGTATACTGCAACCAGTCCGAGCTCCATGACTCCATCGACTCCATGCATTCAATGTATGCAAAATACCATAGGAGAGTACCAGAATACGATTTACAGATACTGGGAAACATGGAAACATCCAAATGGCACCAAAAAGGCACGCTCAAGACGACATGAGATACGCAAAGGGCAAAGGGCAAAGCAGGCAGAAACAGAGTAAGTAGAAGAGGAAGAGTATCGACGAATGACATGAAATGAAGCGAAAGGAAACGAATCGAAACGAAACCTTGCCTTGTTTTTCTTACAATTTGGGACGCTACGATGGGATTTCAGCAACAACAACACGAAAAAGGGCCAAAGAAGTGAAAATAAATAAAGAAATGAAATTGAATATTTGATGTTATTCATCTGGCTTGCTTTGCTTTAGTTTCGCGTTGTCCCTTGTTATTGTACGCTTTTGCGTTGAACAACAACAACCGCAACCTGAGGCCTGAGACGCCGAGACTACAACTCTACGTAATATTTATGCAGAATTTTTGCCATATTGCGAATTACCAGAGTACTGAAGCAAACATGGGACAAGGACTCACATGTGCATGACACGGCACAGAGCTCACTCACATTCACCGAGTCAATCCGGCAGTCACTCTTTCTTATTAATATAATATGACTTGATGAAGCAAGGAAAGGATGAACCCATGAACGGAATCTGAATCCCTGAATCTCCGAATCCCTGAATCCCTGAATCCCTGAATCCCTGAATCCCTGAATCCCTGAATCCCTGAATCCCTATGAACAATGAACAATGAATAATGATTAATGAGATACATAAACTATAGTGTCGTGATCCTTAATAATTAGAATGGCTGGCTAGGCCATATGCATATGCACCACTTGCTCAGCCAACAACAAACTACTGTATATAAAGGCTACGGAGACAGAGGCAGGGTCACCAGAGGTTAATTAAGTGTCAAAGTGATTACTAGACCCGTAAGTCCTAATGTCATATAAATTAAGAATTTATACAAAGTAATGTAATAAAAATAATGCAGAATAGTGCTTGTGCTTGGATTTGGAAGAAGGGAATAAGCGAAGCGCGGCTTAGGAAACGAATGTCGAGCAAAAACAATGCGGATTGGGAATGCAATGGAAATGGAAATGGAATGGGGAAGACGGAAGAAGATTGACTTAATTACAAGATCACAAGATTGTTGTGTCCTGTCGTCTTTAGAGTTTATGGATACGATACGGGTCACGGTCAGGGCATAGCCGCCTTGTCCAAATGTCAGTAATTTCAATTTGCGATGGAAATGTTCAAATTCGAATGCCATTCGAATGATGATTCATATTCATGATTCATGGATCAATGTTATCTCAAGATGACATTTGTCTCTGTCTGTGCAACACTTGGAAGACTTGGAACACAAGAGGGACAAGGAGACGACGGGATTTATATTGTTCATCGTTGATATTTATGTATTCATAAGTCAGTGATCAGTGATTAGTGATCACTGACTTGACACTGACTGACCCATCATTCGTCATTCAATAATTCAATAAATATTGATGGATTCTTCAAAGTGACAAGTGAGTGGAGCTGGAGCTGGAGCCGGATGGATGTGGATGTGAGGTTTAGGTTTGGTGTGCTGCTTGCTGTGCTGTCTGTGAGCCGTGAGCTGGGCTCTCTCATCTCTCTCATCTCTCTCATTCACTCATTCATTTGCTAGCCAGGTTCACAAGTTGGACGATGATTGGCTCGTGCCGTTGGGACTCACAGCCTATACGCACCTTTGTCTTTTCATTGACTCATGAACATGAATGACTCAAGCCCGCAAGCGACAATGCTAAAAAACTAAAAATGCAATTATTCTATGCGTATGCCAAAACTTGTAGGGAACCTCCTGTCACTTGCAAACGTTCATTTTCTTTATTCGAGAAACGAAATTCACTTGCATGCATGCATGTGAGTTGAATTAGTACTTGAATGAAGGACTATTAATGGCTATTAAGTGTGTGAGCTGTGAGAATAGGAATAATGCTTGATAATTATAAATAAGTTGAGGATATGAGGATTGACGGAGTGCTGAGTTGCTCCGTGATATGTTAATTTGATAGAGGATGATGGTGGGACTGGGAAAATGTGACCTTGAACATAGGGATTTAATAGTAGAACTCGGAGTGATACCAACCAGAGGGGTTTCTTCGAAGAATCAATCTCCGCATTTCATCGTACACGAAAATCAGGATGGAAAATGGAAGTCCCAGGAACCACCAATGAACTCTAAAACATTGTGTCAATGCTAATTAATTAAGACATATCAACTCGAATCAAATTGAGATATTGTTGAGAACCATGAACCATGAACCATGCAATACAGTCCATAGTTGGTCTTAAGTATACGTACTTCAAGGGCATCATTTTGAGAGCGACGTCCATTCCAGGTGCATAACAGAGCACAAACGCCAGCAAAGTTTCAAATACAAGCCCAAAATTAAGGACGTTGTTCCTGTTGGATTATACAATTGCAGTTTGCAGTCAACTTGAGTGGATTTGGAGTGGCGTGGCGTGGCGTAAGGCGGTGTGGAATGAGGCCTATGAGGCCTATGAGGCCAATTAGGGGATTCGGACTACATAGGACTTGAAAGACTTGAATTACCTCATTCCTTTTTGGAAGACGGAGACCCGCCTAGTTTTGGAGATGATGAGATTGGCCCATTGACACACGATGATGGCTACAAAGAATGCGGTTGAGCAGGTATTCTCCAGTCCTTTCCTAGCATCGTAAGTCTACACACGACACACACAACAAACAACATACACGATACACGTCATGGTCCATAGGCTATAGACTTATCAACGTTACTTTTATGAATGCCGTAGGCAAGAGGTTGTAGACTATATTATGCTCGCATGAGTTACCCATTCTTGTCCAAAGGAGTCCGGAAGGTCATTAATAGCCCGAGAATCCCACATGGTCCGAATCCCCCAAATCGTAGGAATGAGAAATCCACTTTCCGCCATGATGACAGAGTAGGCGAACAAGCCAGCAAGCGATTCAATCATTCCGATTTGTCCGTAAGCGTACGAGATCACTCTACAACATAATTGATTAGATTCGATTCGATTAGTATCATAGATAGATCATGAGCTAATCATTAATTGAATCATTCAAGGATAAAGGATTAACGACGTACTGTCGAGTGACAAGTTTGTCCTTGAGGGGTTCTCTGGGTGGTCTGGACATGATGTCTGCTTCTCCCTTTTCATAGGCGAGTGAAATGGCGGGAAGGACGTCAGTGCCCAGATCAATGCAGAGGATGCTGATCGTCCCCAACGGAAGAGGGATTTTGAACAGGATGAAGACGAGGAAGGGGGTCAACTCCGCAATGTTGTCCGTGAGAGTGTAGTAAACGCATTTCTTGAGATTGTCAAAGATGAGACGTCCTTCTTCGACTCCGGTGACGATGGAGGAGAAGTTGTCGTCCAGCAGTATCATGTCAGCAGCTTCTTTGGACACGTCCGAGCCGGTGATCCCCATTGCTATCCCAATGTCTGCTTTCTTCAAGGCCGGCGAGTCATTCACGCCGTCGCCCGTCACAGCCACCACGCTCCCACCCCGCTGAAACCCCTCCACGATGATCAGTTTCTGTTGCGGAGACGTTCGTGCAAACACTATTTCGCTATGATCCCTGAAATCAATCAATCAATCAATCTATGTCTATGTATCTATATTTATAATATATAATACCTACATATAGTCCAACCAAGATCAAGACCAAACCAACCTGATGATATCGTCCAAATCTTGGCTAGTCATGTCTTTCAAGTCACTTCCGTGAATCACAGCTGCCTTCACCAGAGAAGCATCCACTTGTGACACTGGAATGTGAAGTCTCTCAGCAATTTCATCCACAGTCTCATTCTCTGCGCAAATTATGTCCATCATATTGATTGTTGCCTCAATCATAATATAATCATAATCAAATTTAATAATCATATTAATAGTCTCAGTCAGTCATAGAAAGGAGCGTAGGAGACCTTCAGAAATAATGCCAACTGCTCGTGCAATGGCCTTGGCCGTTGTTGGGTGATCTCCTGTGACCATGACTACTTTGATTCCAGCAGAACGACATTTGGACACCGCATCTGGAACTGAGCACCTCGGTGGGTCAACCATGGACATGAGACCCACAAACCGGAAGTCACGAGTGAGAAACTCGCTCTCGTCACTGTCAAATTGATATCCTGGTGGATATTTGTCAAGTGGGAGACGAGCGTCGCAGAAGCCAAGGACTCTTTCTCCAAGGGTTCCCATCGTGAGGTTCGCTTTCTCAAAGGCAGCTTTCCTTTCCTCCGTCAATTCAACCTCTTGTTCAGCAATGAGAATGGAGCTGCAGTGACTTAGAATTTGTTCAGGTGCACCCTGCAATCCAAAAATGAAGTCCAATATGACTAGTATGACTATGACTATGACTATATTTATGATACTTATACCCTTGATGAGTTGACAATGACTTACTTTCATGACGAGGAAGAGCCTTTTATCGTCTTCGTGACCCTTGTGAATGGACAACTGAAACTTGTTGGTGGAATTGAAGGGGATCTCAAAGAGCTTCCTGTGAGCCAACCGGAACTTGTCCACGCGCCCAACGTAACTTTCCATGTAGCGCAGAATCGCTGTTTCCGATGCATCTCCCAACACTTTCCTATGTATTTACACTGACATTTACATGTGTACTTGTTTGTCATTTAAATATTAATTATAATGGAATGGAATGGAATACGAATTTGTAGGGACAAGGGACAGGCAGGGCCAACGAACCTGTCATTGATGCTGACAAACTGTTGTCCGGGTGCAAACTTGGCTCGACTACACAAGCGTGCGACGGTGGCAAGGGCAAGGAAGGCAGGGTTGCGGGTGTCAACTCCGAGACTGTGCCTGTCAGCTAGGAAGTCATAGTTGTGTAACTCATCGCTGTACCAGAGATGACTTACGGCCATTTTGTTCTGAGTCAGCGTCCCGGTTTTGTCGGAACATATGACGGAAGTGGAGCCGAGCGTCTCCACAGCCTCCAAAGTGTTTGACTAGACAGTTTTGAGCCGCCATTCGTTTGGCTGTGAGAGCCAAGCAAACTGTGACGGTGGCCAAGAGTCCCTCAGGAACATTGGCAATGATGATTCCAATGAGAAACACGGCGGCGTCCAGCCAGCGATAGCCCATTGAGATGGCCAGCCCAAAGAAGACCGCCCCGAAAAAGACGGCCACCACGGAAATGATGTGGACGAAATGATTCATCTCCGTGGCGATGGGAGTCTCGTCCGCTTTCAACCTGGAGGCGAGCCCTGCAATTCTGCCCATGAAGGTTTTGTCCCCAACGTTGATGACCACACCTTTCCCCGTCCCTTCCACACAGTCGGTGGAGAAGTACGCCAAATTCTTTGTCTCCATAGGGTCAGCGTGAGTGCACTCCACGGACCTTGTCAATGCCTCTGACTCTCCAGTCAAGCAGGAGTTATCGACCTGTGTGCATTATTCATTCATTTCACTCAGTCCATTCCAACTTCCAACTTTCCAGCATTCCGAGTGCGAATGAACCCTGTAATCTTGCCATAAGGCACCAGACACCACGACCTGGACTCCACTCATCACCGACTCACGGACTCACTGAGTGAGATGTGAGACGGACAGTGAGACGTGAGAGCGTGCGATAAGATAAATGCGCAAGTGACAATAGATAAGACATTCAGTCAGACATGAGTTGGACATTGAAATACCTTCAACCCGTGGCTTTCCAGAATGCGAATGTCAGCAGGGATGCGATCCCCTCCTTTGATCTCGACAATGTCCCCAAGTGTGAGACTGGCTGCATCCAGGGAACAATTCTCTCCGTTCCTGATCACCGTGGCCATTTGTGGAACCATCTTCTTGAAAGAATCCATGATTCGGCTACTTTTGGCTTCTTGGTAGTAGGAAAACACACCCGAAATCACGACCACACTTCCCAGAACAATCCCCAAATACAACTACGCACACAACCAACATACAAGGCCATTGGCCATTTACTCTCATTTCATATCATATCCATATCCTGAATGAGTGAAGTGAGGATGAAGCATGACCAATAATTAATAATGTTCGCATCAGATCGGATCGGATCCGGGGATCTTACATAATCTCCGGGAACAACGTCCATGGACGCAATCTGAACTCCGTACGCTCCGAAACAGAGGAAGGATCCGACCCATAAGAGCAAGGAGAACCCACCCAACAGATTCCTCGCGAATTTGATCCATTCGGGCGTTTCTTTCGGTGGGGTCAACATGTTCGGTCCGTACGCAGCTAAATGAGCCCGGGCTCTCTCCTGGGAAAGACCCTACATTCAATTACAAACAAAGCCATTCCTATTAGTAACTTCAAGTAATTAAAGTAAACACCTCATCTCATCACTCACTCCTTCATTAACAATTAACAATTAACAGTACCCTGTAGCTGTAAACCTTACTTTTAAGCATTTTTTAGTCAATTTACAATTAGTTAGTGCAACTAATAATAATAAGTTGTACTTGTTTGGGATTGGTATCCAAGTCTGCATACAATTGCTCCAATTGAATGGTGTGCCTGTTGGTGTCCAGTTCTTTCTTGAGGGCCTCCAAATCCTCTCCACACCTGCCTTTCTTTTTGGCAAGCAAGGGAATGGACTCGGGAGTTTCGTCGTCGTCGTCCTCGTCGTCTTCGTCCTCCAGGATGGAATCTCCGTTCCGCTCCAGCCGCGCTCCTCCCCTTCGGGTCGTTGGAGTCGAATGGTCGCAACCGCCGTTCCGCTTTTTAGCATAGCTGCTCCCATGCACTGTTCCATAGGAACCTGCGGGAGCGGGAGTAGTGGCTTTCCTGGAGCTTCCACTTCCACCTCCATTTAAACTTCACCTAAGTAATAAAGCAAAGAAATAAAAATTATAATAACGAATTATAAGTCTAGGTCTAGGCTCAACTCGTCATCGCATCGTCATGAGATGAGATGTCATGGTATGATAAGCAATGATATGATAATAGTGCGTAGTGCTCCTTGAATAATAGAAGGAAAACTTACGCTGCTCAGTTCACGCATCAACTGATAGTATCCTGGAGTGAAATCTGCTCCAGAAAATGGGGTCATACAAAAACCGCTCACTTATTTATACTGATAATTTCTTATAGTCTTATGGTCATGGTCATGGTACAGTTGAATTTTGAAGTAATTGAATGATAATGATGACGATAATGATAATGGACAATGGGATGAGGGATGAGGGATGAGGGATGAGGGACATGGGCGGGAGAGTGTCAAGTGAATGGAACAATGGAATGGAATCTCACCGCTTTGAAATATGTAGGAATCTCTTCTGCCCAGCGGACGCCCCGACCCCTTCCCACTCATTCTTGAGGATGCAGATTTGAAGATGAAGACGACTAGAATCTCTGGGTGACGGGTGAACGAAGGAGTCCACGTCCGGGAGCAGTTGCCCAGCTGCCAGCTCACCACAATCACCGGAAACAACAACAAACAAACAATGAGATGAGCGGAAGCAAGACGCAATGTTGACTGTTGACTTGTATAGTTCGTTGGCGCAACCAAGTTGGGGACACCCGCTCGGAAAGGACTCTCCAGCTTGAGTGACTTGCCTGTGCCTGTGCCTGTGCCTGTGTCCCTTGTTCCGTGTTCCAGGAACCAACACACAACAAGGTTGAATAGATGTCTTATCTTGTCTTTCATGTCTTGTCTCCCGTGGAGTGGAGACGTGGAGAGTAAGTTGGGAGTGCATGACCTGCATGACCTGCATGTAAGACATAAATAACCCAAACATAACGCAGACATGAGACAATGAGGAATGAGGATTGTCAATTACAATGTACAATTTCTAATTAGCTCG
>JABASF010003358.1:0-10574 GCA_019776145.1 Harlomillsia oculata
ACCACATTTTTTTCAATTTGGTTGTCGCAGTAGTTGTAATTTCATTGCGGATTTTTGTTATGTATTTGCTACTATATTCTATGTAACTTTACATACCAAATGTGCAAGGCCCGTAATTTGTTCAGTTATTACTTTGAAATGAGGACGCAGAGTGATGAATCTCAATAGTCGTTTTAGCAGCCTTCCATTGGCTTCTCTTATTCTGCATTGTGGTTGTTTTTTTTTAGAAACTTGTTGATTGACCGACTCGGCGAATTGCAGCCTGAGAATGAAGTGTCGGCATTGTCTGCCTGGTTACCGCATCATTTCATTGGTTCTACTGAATTGTGTACTGAATAGATATACTGTTGCACCTATTGAAGACTGAGTTTGCTGCATGATTGCTGTTCATTGTTCATCTTGTTGAGCAGTTGTTGCGATTGCAATACAAATCAATTTTTTGCTCTTTAGATTCCGACTTGACATGCCCAGAGAACCTAACACTGTACACTCCTCTTACAGTACAGAAACTTCCATTCCAATGTCACGTTGTATTAAAATGACAGTTTGGGAACTTGAGGAAGCTCCTGTAGCTCATATTGCTGGTCACTGCAGAACACGTATTAAATGCAAATAGATCAGTATCAGTTTCACTATCTCCCTTCTCTCTTTTGTGTATAATGACCTGGTATGTGTGAATGTGTGCAACAACGTAGCGAAAGAATTTATCTTACTAGAATCTTAATGACTTGTGCCTTTGATATGAAATCCGTAAGAAAAGAATATTATGAAGAAGGTAGTAGCTGGCTAGCTGTGCTAATAAATCATAAATTATACCCATAAACCTCGCACCTACTTCATGTCTTTGGTTTGTGTTGCACGTTGCACCTGGTAAAACTCTTTCACTTCCACTCATCTTCTGACCGGACGGTATACAACAGTAAACTTTGAGTACTTTGACCGAATAAGGGAGAAATGGAAGGAAGTTTAGAGTTTTGTACTTTGTAATATGTTGATGTGGAATTGTGAATGTGAATTCATTTTATTGTGAAATTGCTTTCGCTTTAAAAATCAACCAAATGTTCTTTCGTCCATGCTCACAAGCTCAAATCCACATGTTTCAAGGAATTGCTTTGAACAGTAGGAGGTTTTTGAGGATTCACTCACATTCACACGGAAGAATGATATTACTCTATGGTTGAAAATGTTTCTGACTTTACGGCGTAGTTTTTTTGTAACTCGTTTGATTTCAGGATTACATTTTACTTGGTGTTAAATGTTTAGCATGTTGTTGGAGTCAGCATCATCGCCGTTGCTCTGAGCCTTAACTTGGTACAAGTAAAAGGTACAAGCGAACGAAAATTTCTTTCGTTCCAGAGAATGCCTTGTGCGTAAGAAGATGATGAGTTGGTTTTACCAGCTCAACTGTCTGCCACATATGGGATTATAGGAATTGTGATTTGTATCATCACAAGAGCTGTAGTCAGTGTTTGTTAGCATTTGTACACAATATGTTCATGGAAATTGAAATTATCTGTGTGATATGCTATTCCTCACGTTCTGAACACTCAGGCACATCTTTGTATATAGCATTATATTTGTACTGTTGCTCAATCCACGAATGTGTAGCGTATGGTACCCAATTTAGACATTTGAACATCTGGAGGACCCTCTCAATTCGTATGTGAGGATTCATTCAAAATTATTATTCTTATCCTCTCAGTGTCTCAGTGCACACTGCTGCAGTCGTAACTTTACTGCTTTTTATTTGAACTTATTCACCTTTCAGTTTTTGGAAGGTCGAGGTGGGGTCGACTTTATGATTGCATTTCCACATGTCTGACTTGAGGGTTCAAAAAATCATTTTCGTAGCTAGTCTTTACGTTAGTTTACAAAGGCTCTACTTGTCTACTCACTCTCTCTCTATGTTAAAAATGAAATGAGGACTGTCGACTGTCACTCAAAAAACATGAATCTATATCTGTATTGATTTTAGGATTGCATTGATTCGAAAATGAATCCAAACTAGTCGCGTTTTATCTTTTCATGGCCTGCAGTGCCTTGTGCCTCTTTGTACTTCACGGATGTTTAATAATTCATAGGATCTTTTCCAAAGTAGATTTATTGAGCTTTGAACATGTAATTGAGTATAGCATGTGTGTTCCGGTTTTATAGCGTGTTGTTCAAGAGAAAGTCGTTCAAGTTCAGTTCACGGGCTTAGTCAGACTGATACACTAACTAACTGAGACTTGAGATATAAGATCGAACTATCAGAAGAGCTCTGAAATGGAATGGATTTCATTGTGAACTTGTGGTTTTGATTCGCCATTATTGGGATTTAGTATAGGAATTGATAACGTAACATGCAACGAGTTAGCGTGTGATTAAATTGCATGTAACTTTTAGGAACTTTATTTGTTTGGTGTGTTGGCTTTCGGTAAAAGCTTGATGGTGTATCAGGGATTATATTAGTAGCTGCATTGCAATGTGCGAGCCTTTCTGAACTCC
Organism: Harlomillsia oculata; assembly: GCA_019776145.1. NCBI lineage: Eukaryota > Metazoa > Arthropoda > Collembola > Entomobryomorpha > Oncopoduridae > Harlomillsia > Harlomillsia oculata. The sequence continues at coordinate 2,488 of JABASF010003358.1, forward strand.
ACATAAGAATGACGTGATGTTCTCTAATTTTCCTTGATGTTCATCTTTAGAGTGTTATATTAATAGTTATGACTTTGTGAACATGGTAATCCCGACGGCAATTAAGTGACGATGGCGGTGACGTGGCTCTGGCGGGGGTACACTGATACACTTCATTGCAGTTCTTAAGGTGTAATTATCAGTCTAGCAAACTGACCCAGCAGGAGTAACGAAGCAATCACGGCAGCACGGTCGACGGTCAAACACTTTAATAAAGACAGGATTTCGCGACACGGCTGCACGACGAGACAGGAAAAAGGAAAAACTGTTTCGAGTCGAAATATAAAATTCTGTGAAATGTGAAATAATGTTAACGACGAGACGATTTGTGAGCTTGCGAATGTGAACTTTTTTCGTTTCCTTCATTTCCTTTGAGTCGATGAAACATTATTCAAATTATATTATTTCATCACGGAGACTGTGTGACGGCGACAGCAACAGACCATAGTTAGCTTGTTTCGTTTGCTAAACACACATCCGAGGATTGTTGGAGACGTTGTGTGACTGACATTAACAAGGAGAGTCGACGTGCGTTTCCCTCAGCTCAGCTCTGTATAATGTTTCCAGTTACACAACACAACTCCTGGCTATTGTATTCTAAATTGAAGTGAGTTTGAGTTCTTCTTTTATATATTCCCTTGTTTTTGTTGCATTATTAGTTAGTCAGTATGTGAACAATGACGAGGAGGCAAAAGAGAGTAAAGTACCGTCAGAGTATTTGCCTTTGAAACCTAGCGAACAAGACGAGTCATGCAATTAGAATTAGGATTGCTGAGGTGGTGGTGGTTACTTTTGCCCATCGTCAAAAGGTAAGGTTGTTTTTGCTATTTGCCCCTCTGTGTCTAATTGGAAGGAGGAAAAATTTTTGGTTGGGACTTGGAGGAAGAAAGGTGAATTAGTGCAACGGGTCGGGCCAGTACCTGCCGCTGCCACTGTTGTATAATGTGAACCGTATCGAACTGTGCCACCTGTGTTCGTCATGAAACTTGCATGAAATCCTTTTTTATAGCTTTTTTGGCGTGGATCGTATTTTTGAGTCGTGCGAATCAAAGTGACAAATTCATTTGAAGGTCCGAGCTTATGATTCTGCTCTTATGAATCGTGGTTTGGATAGTTCACGATTGAAGAGGTGAACGTGCGTTAATTCGCCAGACAGCTTAAAATCAGATTCTTTCGTGATGATCTGATGATGAGCCATCGGATACATTTTTTCACGTTTGACGCAGGCAGGCACCAGTAACAATGCTAAAGCTACTAACCATCCAATATCCTGTTTACTTTACTTTTGGTAGTGGCCTGGTAGCACATGATACTGTCAGTGCCGTTTAAATGTGCCAAGAGCCCAAATGTCCATAGGTGCACGACGACGGAAAATGACCAGGTGTGCACCAGGAATAACCGTAAACGTTAACTGGATGACCTACCACAAAACATAAATATTTTGTTTCTGACGAGTTAGATACTGTAATGTCCTGGCTGTAGCTGGTTTCTCGAATGAACATATGGTCAACATTGTGATTATGATTAAAGAATATATTTTCGCGTGGTTAACAATGAAGGATGTGAGCCAGTTGAAATTGATCTGAGTGGTCAGATCAATCGAGGAAACTCTGAATGAGAAATGTTTTTGGTTGCCCTCTAGGCCTTTGTTGTATTGTAAATCATACGATGATCTGTGTGGATTGTGAAGAGTATATTGAATTACTTGGACTTCATGAATACAGATTGGGAAAAGGAATATTTTGCTCTACCAAAAAAGGGATATAATGTTACAGAGAGGTACTTTTGTACGTGCGTTTATCGTACAGTATCCACACAAAAGAGACAAGTTTAAAAGTGATATAGAGTAATGCCTTTGTTTCCGTGTGAAGCTTTTCTCTCATTCGCAACCGGATTTTTATCATGTGGAGTCGTTGACAAGTGATAGTTTATGTGTTCAAGCATGACATTTGAACTTAGACAATGGGTAAAAGCAATAGTGTATTAAGTGTATTTTTCCTTTACTTCCAATTTCATATCTAACATTTCGTGGCGGTACGATAAGAAGAAAGAAGCACGCTAATTGTTAGTAGTTGTAATCTTGTAATTACCTCGTTAATGATGTTGAGAAGACGTTTCCCAAAATTTTTCGTGATGATGACTGAAAAGTTGTGCATGACATATCAAAGGTTCGTGACAAGGATAGATCCACATTGTCTCAAATCAAATGTGGATTGAATAAAAGGCTGAAGAAGCATTTTATTGTTCTCGTCTGCTTGCCATATGGACTTTAGGAACTTTCAATCTTTTCGCGTATTCTTGTACGAAAATGTTCGACTATGTTTTGAATGAAATGCGTTCAACTTGTCAGCTTTTTCTGTCATGTAATAAATACTTTGGTGAGGTTATGTGAACTTGTATAAGTTAATAACGCGATGTCCTTGTATGGGAAAAACTTAGAAGATTCTGCAAAAACCATTAAAGAACTCTGAATTCATAATGACTTATTGTGAAGATGCGGATTGGTGTTAAGACAGATAATTTTTCATGGTGAATCTTCTTGTCTCATCTCTTCTCTCAGGATTGTAAAGTCAGGTGTTGAACTAGATTTCCAATTTGGCAGTTAGAAAATTTCCAAGTTGCACATATGCAGATGTTTTATTACACTTTTCCTACAAGGGTTTGACTGTCAGTCATAAAGAAATGAGGAAGGTGTTGACGCTAACGTTTTTTAGGAGGTTGAGCCCATTGTAAAATGCATTTTCGTTGTTTTCCTTTAATAAGATTTTTTTCTGAATGGACGATGAGTTCATGTTTGGAAAACTAAATAATGTTCATTTTAAATGCGGTGCCATTTCAGCCAGAAGCTTTTACTAATGCCAATTTTGTGCAATTTGCGATTCGGAACGGATATGTAAAAGTTTTTTTGTGTTGTATTAGGAGTGGTAAGCTGTGTTTGCACACTTTTTTTGCATTGACAGTTGGCACATGTAGAAACGCTCGTCAGCACTAATAAATGATTATATGGCCCATCGTTTGGCCAAAGGGTTGTGTAGTTGTGACTGCGAGCCAGTCGGAAATTGCAGACTGCTCTCAATTCGGGTCTTCATTTCTTTTGTAACCTGTGTGTTGTGTGCACAACTGTTGAGGGAAAATGTAGGCAAGTTGGATTGTGAAGTTGTGACTACTATCCCTAATATCTAATGGTATGCTTTGACCAGTAATTTAATTGTAACGGGATTCTTCTTTCCCTCTAATGAACCGTGTCTGAACAAATTAAATGCGGAAATAATGTCTTGTATCTACCTGACGTATACTTTGCAATGTAGTTTACTCCTCTGTGGTCTTACTTGGTGATTATTATGTACCAAGTTAAATGTGTAGTGTGCTAGAGTCGAGTCTAATTTGTACATTTTGACGAGAAGATTTCTTTTATAATGCTACTTTTTGCATTTACGTTGTCATCACCGTCGCTTCTTCTCCTTTCTGACAAGATCCTCAGAATCAGAGTAAGATGTGGTGATTTGATTCAGTTTTTTTTTGTCGTGGTGACCTCATACGTTTTTGATTATGGTGGTGTAGCGTGCACAATAATGCATTTTGGAAGACTTTTGTAGTTCACAAATCCGTGTTGCATTTTACAACTAGTGATAATAAGGCTCAAGGCTGTTATACAGAGAAATGAGATTGGGAGTTTAGTTGTTTGTTGCGGTCCTGTTATTTGAGCTTTGCTTTGTCAAGATAGTTTAACTTCACAACTTTTTTTGCACATGCTCGGTTTTTGCTATTGGCGAATACTAAACGTTGTATGATTTACTGTTCTGTTTAGCAATGTACTTTACAAAGTTATGTTTTTTTTTGCGGCTGGCTTTTGTTTACAAAATGAAGGACGTTGTGATTACGTCTTCTATAGTCTAGTATTGAATGTCGAATTGTAGCCTTCGGCTCATAACAAATAATCTGTTAATGTAAGCAAAAATGATTAATTGAGTGGTGTACGTTGAAAGACGCGAACAATACTGACCATAACACATGACAATGCGGAATTTTTAATTATGAGCTCACTGGATATAGCACTTTGGAGAATGGATGAATGGGAAATTATGGGAAGTGATTGACGTTTCACAGACATTTTTCATATGATAATGAATGAAGTTGTTTAGGTTTTAAGGGCTGAGTGCATTTCTTTTTTTAAGAGAACCATTTTCGAATACTCAGTGGTTATTACAAGTACCAAACCAGTATTTGGTAAAAGAACTTTTGCATTCGTCATTCAGTAGGTACATTGCAGATTGTGTTTTTATTCCGTGTCCTTGTGACGTTTCCTTAACGCACGAACTCTTGACAAAAATAAGTGCACGGAGTCATTAAGGAAAACACAAGTGACAAAAAATTCTTAAAACAATTTGTCATTCGATGCATGACGATGGATGAAGGAACAGCAGCATGGAGCAGGATAATGTAACTGTGTGCAAGAGTTAGAAAATTGGAAAGTGAAACTAAAGCATTTTTGGACGACGACTTGCTTTTGAGAGTCTCAAAGAAGAATGTAACAAACGAATGGAGTAATTGACTAAGATGTTTTGTTTCTTTTTTTTTCTCAGGTGTTGCAAGAAGAGATTGAGGTGAAGTCATCCGTGGTTCATGCAGCTTTGAGAAAATGTCGCACTCAAGAGCAGAGTGGGGAGCTTAAGGGGAAAAAACGAACCGATCGACTGGAAAGACGTTGGCTTCAGTTACGTCTCAGAGTACTTGAATGGGTTCAGCTTCTTAGTGGAGTTGAAGAAAGACAGAAATATCAAGAAAAGGTTTGCATACCTAAATCCTTTTTTGGTTTATCGCTGTCTGATGTGACGCTTTCAAATATTCAAATGCCAAAAACACTTGTTGGGCTCTTTACATCATAACTTTTACATTATTTATTATGCTCATTGTGGAATGATTTCATTTCATCGGATGTCTGCAAAACTTAATAAGGGAAAGCTTTAATAGTAAACTGTTCTACAAAACCTTTTTTGTGACTTACTGACTCTCACGTGTGTGTGTGGATTGAACCATTGAACGTTTCGTCTTTTGTTTTGTTTGTCAACACACATTTTTTGTTGTGTTTGCTTGAATGATTTGAACTTTGATTTTTGTTCCTTTTAAAGCTACGTTGTTGCACCCTTAGGCACACGTGTAACGTTTTGTTTGAGTGGAACAACAACTACTCCATGTGACAATGTATAACACACACACAAAAGAAACGAACCAGTTCCAAAATCCATGAGCTTTTGCAGTTGGTTTAAAACTTTTAAAACCTATCAAATGTACACGAGCCTACATAAAATCTGTACTTTGATGGTCGACATGCTTCGTCGTCGTCTGTCTGAGACCAACGCGAATTCGGCATTTTTTTTGCCATAGCATAGTCAAAACCATCATTTTTTTGTCTTCATAGTTCATGCACACAGCAGATTTTTTTATTGTTTTGTTTCAAGTTTGAATTGACTATGCAAAAACCTTTCCCCTGTGAATTCTCTGGCTGAGTGACCTTACATGGATTAAAGCTGTGTTTATGTTCATAAAGTGGGTTCCATGGGTTAATCGATTACCTATTCAATGTGGCTTATAGTTTTTTTTGTAACCGTAAAGGTTCAGTTTTTATGGCAGGAAGAGGGGGAAACGAGGAAGAGTCGAATCTGTTGCGTATCGTGTCATGGTGTCATTTTCCACTTTGCCTAATTGAATTCATGGCTACGCACAAAATATTATGACCTAAAGAATCAGCGAAGCCTCAGGACAGAGAAATGAATGCGCCAGAAGCAACAGTGGTGATTAGGCTTGGGCTGTGGTGAAATTAGATTTTGTGCATATCATTTAATTAGGATTGCATTATTATCCCATTGTCGTTTGTTAGTTGTAGAAAGAACATCGATTGCAAGTTAAGTTAAGAAAGTTGATAAGAAGCATTTTGTTGATAGAAAAAACCTTGAGGGTGTTTCCCTTTTAAAGGAAGTAATATAAGAAGCTGCATGCTGCTTTCATGCTTTAAATCAGTCACCGAATGACTTGAGTTATCTCTCTGTTTTTTAGTTGATCCAGATAGGAAAGGGGAAAGAGTTGGGTTGGGACGTGCAATGTGAGGACCACAAAGTTTTATCAATAGTAGCAGTCAAAATGAACTTGATGTCTGACATTAAAAGATGACGAGTAGTGAAAGCCATTTTTAATTGGACTGCGACATTCTCTTGAGTCTTTGTTAGTGAACCATTTAATGGGAAGATTAACAAGTGCATTTTTTGTGTTGATGATAGGAAAGACTTGAACTGTTTTGAAAGGGGAATATAAAATGCTACAAAGAGTAAAAAATAATGGAAGATGGCTGTTAAATTGCAGTGAGTTGAGTCGAGAGTATGGAAGCTTCAATTTTTTTAATCGAGGTTGGAGGGCTTGTCAGACCATTTGGTTGTATCATGTCGCAATCCTTGTCTTAACAAAAGAACTTGTCAGTACGTTCGTACGACTGATATCACTTTGTCCTCAAGTGATAGTGACAGTATATGCAAGTTTTTTTTGCAAGGGATCGTCTTCCTGTTGCTTATATTCTTTCTATACATTTTTCATGAGAAAGTTTACAGAAGACGAGTAGCGCAGCGATGTGCACGTTCTTCTGCTGATGGCTTCACTCCTTGGGTTTTGTTGTTTGTTGGGGGTTTTTCAAGCTTTTGAGTGACGTGTTGATGAATTTACTACTACATAATGTGGAAGGAGTGCATCCTAGTAAAAACTTGGATTTCATCCCTTTAAGAGTCATGTTTGATGTTTTTGTATTCTCTACAGAGACAAAATCTTGTGGAAGTTTCTTCTTGGGATAGTGATGAAGATACGGAACCTTTAAGTAAATATCCAAAGTTGGGTCAACCTGAGACTTCCCTGGAGTGCTCACGCGGTGACATCAAAGAACAAAGTGTGTCTCCTCCCATTCCTTGCATTGGAGAGAACACAGCCATGGGGCAAAGTCATGACACAGACAACTACATTCAGTCGGTAAATATACATTTGCTCTTATCTCTTTTCCTCTTTACTTTCACGTTGTGCAAATATAAATACTACCTTTAACGATGTAGTATTAATTGGAATGAAGTGTAATTAATTAAATTAATTATCACGATTGTTCATTATTGTTATCATAATGGCACATTGTGGTGTTTGTAACAAGGCTTCGTGTGAGTTCACGTTCACAGTCAAGTTCAATTCTTTGTTTTGGACAGCATATTTTTGATGTGCCCATTCCCAGACGTTCAACCTGATATTTCGTACACAGTTTCCTAAATGGGAAAAACGCTAGAATGAACGGATGAACCCTTAAAACGTGCTATATTGTTATATTATAATAATGCTCAATGTACGATATCTAAAACGAAATTATGATATTCACGAGAAGAGGATGAATTGAGCGGGGTAAATGCACTGTGGAATAATTTTCAATGTGCGTGCAAGTCGTAAATGTGTTTTTAAAGTGTTCATCTTCTCAAAAAGGAGTTTATTTGATATGTTTTCATCTGTTCTGAGGTCGCGAACATCACCAAATTGTACGGGAATATAGGAGTGAGTAGACGTGTCGGTGTCATAAATCGTTTAAGCGAGTAAGCCAAAATGCCAATTTCCTTATTAGAAATGGAAATTGAAGCACAGTTTGACTAAAAGGATTGAAATGTTCCTTTTACATCTCCTTCAAGATGAGCCAGTGCGATATTGTTACGTTTTTTTCACACTTATCGTGCTCAACATCATTTTTATTTCATGTGCTCTTAACGCGCTTCACACCCCATGTCAAACACTTTCACTCTGCGGAAGAACAATGTAAAAGTAGTGCAAAGGGTTCATTTTTTTGTGGAAAATGATGTTACAATGTGTAGTGTTCAGTGCTAGCTAGAAGCTATTAAGGTAGTGAGTTAAGACAGCAGGATGCAAGATACGCATTAAAAGGGAATTTTTGGTTTCTCTTGTCAATGTATGTTAACAACGTGTGCGTATTATTCTTGTTGTCTGATGGTTTCATCACCACATCACGTCACGTTCGTGAA
>JABASF010003359.1:0-10574 GCA_019776145.1 Harlomillsia oculata
TAGAACTTTGTAGAAATTGACCGTAAATTATGACCATCGACTTTCCGGAATATCAGAATACACTTTGTCGCTACTGCCACTAAACGATCGTTTAATATCACGCTGAACCAGAAACCATCAAGCTTTTCATATCGTCATTTTGTCGTGACGACTACTAAGACGATGACGATGGTCATTCTTACTAATGACGAGACTTGACATCGTCAACTATTTTTTTACTAATGTTCGTGTCACATGGCATATTATTTCCATAAGACCTTTTAGTACGAGAACGAAACCCAAGTTGACATTTTGTGAGCAAAAAGCAACACACGGTTTCCGTCCAATTATCAACCTTGCTCACACAAGTAATTAAACAGATGCGTGCGCATTTTACTATAAAACTCTTAAACCACGACAATTTTTTATCCAATTTTTTCCTACGGATTTCTCATGTTGAGGATTCGTTTTCTTCAACTTTGCGTGCTGAGTTCTCAAGATGACAGATTTAGCTTTTCCATGAGAAATATAAAATCCAAAAAGGTAAAACACGAAAACCAACTTGAGAGTTGAGAAGCAACAAGCAACTCTCCGTTCGTTTCGCTCATTCCTTTTCGTTGTCGTCAGTCGTCTTCGTTTTCTGTCTGTTTGTGTCTTCTTCATCCTTTGCGGCCTTACAGAAGCTCAAAAGCTGAAAAAAATGTGGTTGGAAGCTTTTTCGTATGGAGTTTAGTAGCTTTTGCGCCCTTTTTCTTCTTCCCACTGGTAATTGTCACGCAAAATTTTAATTGGATTAGATTTCCTCTCATATTAATCCAACGACCGCTTTTTAATTACGATCAAAATGCAAACTTGCTCTTTTTACCACGAACAACTTACAGAAAAGAAGACTTTGTAATCACGTCGGTGTAAATGCACAAGAGTGCACCATGACGTTTATTTCTCACATTTTCTGAGGGCGTCCCACTCGGAAAATTGTTTACAAAAACTTGACACTTTTGGCAAATAGTTTATAAAATCCACTCATTAACTAAATTACCTTTAATTATTCCATATAAACTATATAATCTTGTCCATTATGTATTATCCCATATGATTTTAAAAGTTTTTCCATGTTGTCACGAACTATACAACAAAAATTATTATGAAATCACAATAATATTGTGGTGTTTTGGAAAAATTGTTCAAAACAGTATTTGACCTTTGAACTTTTCAGACTCCGGTCAAAATGAAATCAAACACTTTTTATGATGCCATTCATACCATTTCTTATTCCGGACAAAAGTGTCTCACAATACCCCAACTTGAACTTTGAACCACAAAAGCCTTTTTTATTAGATCTTAACATCTTAACACCACAAAAATGATAATTTCTGGTATTTTTAAAAAATAATAAAATAAATGTGAAATAAAACCCACTTTTTATGACTTTGGCGCATTTGTCGTCATTATTTTTTCGCACACCTTGAAATTTTTGAAAGTGCCCATTGCCATTACGTAAGTTACTTTTTACGATGCACTCTCTATAGCACTAAACCAAAAAACTTCTTTCCCTTCTTTCTTATGTGTATGTGTGTTAAAAGTGCAATGATAAAAATTCAAAAGTGCTCCCAATAATATTCTTGAAGGAACGCAATTTATTTTCCAAGCCCACCTGTCCCTTCGTACCTTTAAAACCTACTCATTAAACTAAATACCTCACACATGGAAAAAGACATAAAACGCAGTGAAAAATCCTTCTTCAAGTGACTCTGAAAACGCGTAAATCACTTTTTATGATTCACTCCGAAAAGATACTAATATTTAGCAAGAAGAGTTGTTTGTTTGTAATGGAAGCACACTCACAAAACTCAAAACACCAAGAAATTTCATCCGTCCGTCCCTTCACCAAAAAACCTTTCGTGAAATGCAAACACGACGACGTCGACGAGACGAGACGAATTTCGACCAAAAGTCGCCAGTTGTATGCAATATGTAGTAGAGTAGCAGAATTTTTACATTTTGGCAAAAAAATGGTTTCATATGTTGAGAAATTCCATTCCTTTAACAGGTCCACATTTTTGAGTTTCCGTTTCCAACGAAATTTAAAGTAATGCGTTTAATGCTCATAAGTGCATTTTGAAAATAATGCATTTTTTGAAAGCAGCAAAATGATCTCGTTACTTTCTCATTTGTGTGACGTACATTTTCGTTTCTCATGTGGTACAATTTACTTTTGTGTATATAATTTGTCCTTCTATATATTTTCTGCTCTGGTTCCTAAATTACAGGCGTTGTCTTGTTGTCTTTTTCTTTCTTTGCTTGTGTGTCGCATTGTCGCATGTCATCTTCGAATCAAGTCGCACTCTCTCTTCTTCTCCTGTCTGTTTTGCGTTTTTGAAAAATACCACATGACCTCATATATTGACCTGCAAAATGAATTCAAATATTACATCAGGTTGAAAATGGGAAAACGATTTTCTAAGCAACATGTTTAATTGCAATTGCAATTAATCTTGAGTGTATGCGATTCACTTTCATAACAACAGCAATAAACGGTAGCCTGGATGGAATTTGTAATTTCGAGTAGTAATACTGCAAGTTGAATTTAACTACCGCCATAAAAATAATTTAATTACAATGTTTGCTCATGAAATGCATATTACTGGGATTTCGTTGAAGGTGCTTTTATATGATCTGGTAACCTTCACTCTCATTGGAATCTGAAAAAAACTTCGTCGCATACATTTTTGTTGATTAATAGTTAAAAAGGCATTTGACGACATGATTTTAATGCTACCATAATGCGCGAGCCAAAGTGAGAATAATCTTCGTTTTATGATCTCTTGACGATTAAATTGTTCTTACTGACATTCCGTACACTAGTGAGAAATATGCTTGTGGTTGACGATGAACGAAGACGATGACCAAAATGACCTGAGGTCAATCATTCCACAAGGAATGATGATGTCGATTGAGGATTGACTCCTAATGACGATTCTGAGGCAATGTATTACAGTTCAGTGGGAAATCTGCTTTTGCTGTGGTGGTTGGTGTTGCTCTTCTCACCTGTCATCAACAATTCCCTGAGCAAATTACACACACGCCCTTAATGATACACATTTGCCAAAATCCACCCTCCACCTAAATGACACAGCAATCTGAAGTTTTGGAGAAGGAACGGAAAACTCTTCTTCTTGGAAGGAAAGAGGATGAAGGGAAAATGGTACCTTCATTTCTAATCCTAGTCCTTCTCTCACATTCAACTTCTTCTTTGGTCTCTTACTTTGTTTGATATTATGACTCACATTACATTTTTGTGATGGAGAGACACACAAACACACACAGTTACAATTTGCTGTTATTGGCACGTGGTGGAGGAGTACTAATTATTCCTTTCCAATTTTGGACTCAAATCAATGCTCCTTCTTCGTGTCCGACGACGGGCGTCGTCATCAAAAAACACTGACTAACTCTAAAATACATGATTTTCACTTCACTTTGTATTGCACATTGCACTCCCTTCATCATAATAATATTTTTTTCCCACGTACTAATCATCTCAAGGTGTCAAAAGGTACTTTTCGTACCGTTCGTACTCCGATGCAAAGGAAACCAAAGTGCAATTTCACAATAATAGTAATTCTCATAAATTGCATCTTTGCATCGCATCCGCACAAAATTCTCCTGTTCTCAGATAAAGCAAAGGTTTCAAACAGAATTTATTAAATGTGGTTTATTAGGAGTATACTCAACCTGGATGGTTTGTTGTTTGAAAAACAGTGTTTTAAGGAATCTTCAAAAAATCTCTGTCTGCCGGTCTGATCTTCCTTTTGTGAGCCCTAATTAATCAAAATCTCACATGTACACAAAATTAAGCACCAATTCATTAAGTTTCATGACATTATCCAGTGAAAAAACCATCACCGCACCGGAGAAAAGGGTTTTTTTATTGGTAACCCTGCTCGCTCCACATTACAACATTACAAGTTGATTGTTGAAGCTTAAGCATGCATGGCGCTAAAGGATTTAACACTCTGGAAAAGATTATTGCACCCCACCGAGGTTCCTCAGGATAAAAAACACACTCCCAAATTTTAATGAGGTTGAAGTTTGAAGATGAAGGCACACCGGGTTTTTCCATTAGGAATCGCCCTTATAGCACCGTGTAAAAGACCTCCCATTGCTTTGTTAATTATTAAAATTACTGAATAAAAAAGAGGCCAAAAACACTATCAAATGCGCCGGTACGTCGCATCCGTCACAAAGTACAAAACTCAAAGGAAACGTTGAGCGCAGAAGCGCTTGTAATCTCTATATTTCTCTCCATTGTCTCAAACACATTTGTTCAGCTCATCAGATTAACTGAATAATGCTAATTTGTTATATGAGGGTATGATGAAGATGATCCTCTCCTGTTGGGATTTTTCAAAACTTTGCATCCATCGTCTTCATTCATTCATTTTATTCTAATTATGTCAGCATTTTTGTGATCCCTTTTCATAATCCGATTTTGCGTGGATTAGCAATATTAACATGACTTTTTGCATTTCCTGGATTTTCCTGGCTTTTCATTTTTATGATCATGCCCCAGAAAGAATTTCAACGTTTGAATTTTTGCCAATATTTTCTGATGGCGACGAGATGACGACAATGATCAAGTCGACGATGTCGAAACAGACATGAGCCTGATGGTTTTGTGATGGTCCGTCACATCATGGGACATGGACATGGACACGACCACATGACATGTTTGGTGCCGTAACGTGCCGTACGTTTCTGTAGTACATTTTCCATGTTGTGTTTTGTTTGTGGTGACTGGTCTGGTGGCCCTAAACCCAAAACCCAAACCCAAAAGTTCATCTTTGCGTCCTCGTCATCATCATCACACTTGATTTAATCCCATCGTCGTCCCACACAGCCACGGCGACCACAAAAACACGTAGACACATCATCAGAGAGAGATGTGGTTTTACTATAGGATTAAACGTCTCAGAATCTGTGGCCAGGTGTGCTCCGCCTCTTTGGCGTCTCTTCTGTCGTTCGTTCCTTGCAAAACGGCGACACACGAACAATTTCTGCGCACCACCAACACAACCAATCACGACGACGACTAGACTTCGTAACTGCTTTTTTTGGTTGAAGATTCAACATCCCTCAACAACTTACTTTGGAAAGAGAGAGAGAGAGCGTAAAACGTCTTTCACACAATCTCTTATGGGAAAAGAAAAGGGATTCCTCATCACAGCATCCGCATCAAATCTTCCAAATCCACTCCTCTTCTCCAAAACGTCTCCTCCTGTGGTCGAAACGATAGTATGTTTCGTTTCGTGTACACAAAATTCCGCCTTTCGTGTCAAAACAAGAAAGCTATGAGAATCCGACTATCAAAGTCATTAAATTGGTGTCGATCTTTTAGGGCATCGATCTCTTATGAATCTCAGCATTTCCAAGAGGGAAAAAGCTCCTATTTTCCAGTCGATGAACTTTTCAATCACCAACATCTTTTTCTTCTCGACGTCAGAAATCAGAACAAAATAACTCCAACTCAAAAAGAAAATTCAAATGATTCTATCAAAATGTGTCAATTAATAATTCATATCTTTTTTGGAGGCACGCGAGTCTGGTAAAGTGGTAAAAAAACCAATCTTTTATACTTTAAAAAGTGTGTGTAGTGGAAAGTGGAAATTTATGAGAGGTCACACCATCGTATCTTCTGGTTCTTCCCGGCGTGCGCACTGAAATAATATTAAAAAAGGAATTCCTTGCGTCGTCATCGTCGTGTGGTGTCATGTCATTTCGAATGCATTTTTCGTCGCCCTACAAAATATCATCTGTTGATTTTTTAAAACCTTTTTTAGGATGATGATAAAGTTTCATTTTATTTCTTCTTATCAATTCAAAAAACCACACACATACACACACAAGTATACAACCGAAACAAACGATTTACTTTTTCCTCTATGCGCAGGCAGAAATTCTTCCAAAAAGGGATCAAATGAAGCATGAAAGTAATAGAAAAAAAGTCAAGTGTTGTGTTTGTAGTTTGAGTCGATGTGTGTATTCATTTCAATAATAAATAATAATATTTCAAAACTTTAATCTCTTGAAGTAAAAAGCAAATATGCCTCAACAAACACTATCCAAAAAAATCAGAGTGAAACAGTCCAAGTCATTCATGAATGAAAAATGGAATGCTCCATTGTTTGTTTGCATGTGATTTCTTCTTCTCCACGCTCATCAATGGGAAATCTGTTCACATGAGATGATGAGAAGGCCTCAATTTGCATAACATGCTTTCGCTTATATAGCTTATCAATGAAAACTTATTATCAATGGACACACGGGCACTAACAGTGTACCCGTGTCCAAAAAATCTGTGACACTTTTTGATGATTGCGTTACACACGTCACAAAAAAACTGTTCTTTGCCGCTATGCGTTTTTACGGACTCAGAGGCCTCATTTTTTCAACGAAACTTTTCAAAAACAAACGTCTTTTTCATGTAGTTCCCATTTTTCGTCCATAAATCTCAGTCAAAGTCAAATAATATATGAGGGAAAAGGCGCCGAAAAATCGATTGTGTTTCTCTCCGAGTTAAAATTCCTCCTTCAAAAATCTTGTTTGGTCCATCTTTTGTGCTTGATCTTCATCTTGGGAATTTTATCTGTGATTTATCAGGAATATTCACACACGACTTTCTCACAGATGCGAAAAAACGATGAGTTGAGAAGAATTCTAGTACAAAAACACCTGTTGTTTTAATCTGTACATTATCATAATAAAAATACTATGAACAAAAGTGCCAGATTTTTTTTCTGTCGACGACGTATCCTCATCGTAAAATCATTCTTTGGCGCATCGTCCATCGCATTTGTAGTACATTTAAAGATACACGGATCACCACGTACACCGCGAGCAGTACACACTTGTGTGTTTAATTGCACGCGTTTTGTCATTAGCATAAATACTATCGTATTAATTCGTGCAGCCATTCTGGATTAAATTACAGCTTAATTAGATTTATTCTACAGAATGCTATAGG
This sequence comes from Harlomillsia oculata, assembly GCA_019776145.1. Classification (NCBI taxonomy): domain Eukaryota; kingdom Metazoa; phylum Arthropoda; class Collembola; order Entomobryomorpha; family Oncopoduridae; genus Harlomillsia; species Harlomillsia oculata. The sequence goes on from JABASF010003359.1 coordinate 7,004, forward strand.
CAAAAAAGGAAAATGACTAATTTGAGAAAGGAGCGCTTTGCAAGCTTTTGGAGGCTTTGGTGCTCCACATAAAGTACAGAAAGGGGGCTATATAATTAAAGGATGAGGAATGGAAGTATAATAACGATAGCTAAGAGACTTTGGGTCGTTGTCGAATCATGTCGACGAAGAGACACTCGACAAGAAAGAGAAGCCTATAAGAAAGAATAGCGAAAAAATGATAATGCTATAGTATTGAGGATAGGAAAAAGCACAAGGAGTTGTATTTGGCAGTAATGAGCCTTGAGACGTGAAAAAGAGAGAGGAAATTGACTCAACTCTCTTCACGTCACGTGTGTGTCAAAATGACTTGCACGTTCTCCTTGACGTGGTCCATCGTCCGTCGTCCATCGTTGTCGTCGTCTTCTTTCTCAAAAGACTGAGTAATTCTAAGAATAGAACCAAAATTGGTGGACGTGGACACACAAGTGAGTGTACTTGTATACTCATACGTTACACTATACTGTACCTTACTATTCCTTATCTTCCCTCCAGACATAGTCAAGTCATTAAAAATATATCTCTCTTAATTTTATACATGACTAATGATCCATCTTCTTCTCATGCATCTTTTCTTGTATTACCTTTCACAAATGTACGAAGTACGGACGAGCCCCGAATTTTGATTGACGGCAAAGCTTCGACACAAAAAATATTATCCTTATACTGTGCATTTACATATATTCAGGATAATTTTTTTCCCTTTAAGCTGAATTTATAATCGTCAAGTCTCAGTCTTTCCATGCATTTTAAGTACGCAGTAACTTTGCTTTTCATAATGTGATCATGATCAAAATAGCAAAATTGCAATATACAAAAATACAATGACGATACATGATTTTGAAAAAATTGTGACCGAAAGACTTTACTTGTACAATTTTACGCCGTGCTTTCTTGAAATGACTGGCTTGAAGGCGCATTTAAAAAGATTTTTTAATGGGATTTTTTTAAACAATCTGAAAACGCGCGTGCGCTCCACACTACACACTTTGACACAGTAGTCTCGTAAATATAATTATACGATAATGTGAGGAGGATAATTACTTCTCTGTCGTCCACACTTTTCTTTGATGGATGGCATTCGAACATTTTGTGATGAATTAATTTTCTCCGTTTTTTTTGTGTGCGTTGCTTTCTACGAGGAAGTATATAAAGATAAGCAGAAAGTTATAAGCTTCTATGCCCTATAGCAAATTAGATTAAGTTATTAAGTTAAGAATGTGTTTTTTGAGATGAGAGAGAATGAAGGATTTTGAATTGGGTTTCTTGTTCTTGTGTTATGTACAGGGAAAAAATGGCGAAGCCTCACTCCGGTTGAGCGACGTCCATTTGTAGAAGAAGCGGAGCGGCTTCGGGTTTTGCACATGCAAGCGCACCCGAATTACAAGTATAGGCCAAGAAGGAGGAAACAAAGTAAAAGAGGAGGAAACCCGGGAACTTCTCCCACCGTTCCGAATGGTGGGAGCAATGGGGCAAGTCGGACTCCGCCTGCTTCGTCGTCTTCTTCATCTTCTGGTGCACCTTCGACAGTGAGAAACACTGAGATTCAACATGATTTGTTTTACCATTCTGGATTTCATACTCCAGAAGCGAGTCCGCACGCATCACCGGATCCGGATGGGATTTTACATCCTTTCAAGCCACAGGGACACGGTAAGAAGTGTTTTTGTTTCAGATACTGATTCATTTTTATGGTACAGTTGGATGCCCTGAATAGGCTGATGGATAGAATCACACAACGGACTTTGGTAGGCATTGCCATTTTATCATATTTTGGGCATTTTGTTTTGTCAGGGTCACAACAACATTTGATAACACAACAGCAACAACATCAACATCAACAAATTTCAGAACACAACAACTCGCTTCATTTCCGGGTAGGACCAGGCTCAGGAGCCGGCGGAATGCATTTGGGTAACCATACCCATGCTGACATGATGAACTTGCCAACACCTGAAATGAGTCCTTTGGAGCCAACTCATTCTCTGGATGGTTTGTTATCCGAAGAGATGTGCAAGAAGTCATCATCTTCATCCTCTCCAGTGATGCAACTCATTTCCAAGTTCTCCAAAGACTACGTTCCGTCAAACCCGAATCCGCAGACGAATGGTTTCTACCCGGAATACGCAGTTTTGACCGAGTATGACCAATACTCGCCATACTCTCCAGTGACCGTTCCCGAATACGCAGCAGGTCATCCAGGTCACCATCACTACTACTACGACTACGTCTCAACCCCAGACGCCAATGCGAATTTCTACAAGGACAACGGTAATAATAACAATATGCATTCTTCGTCATCCTCGTCAAATGACTGGATTCCACCAGGGTCGAATTCGCTACATCATCCGAGCAGCCATCACCCGATTCACCATCATAATCAACATCATCATCATCACCAACAACACCATCATCATATTTTGACGACACCGACGACGTCGTCTATGTCCTCCTCTTCGTCATCTTCATCGTCCACTGTCCCAAGTGCTATCACTCCCCTCAATCAATCAGAGTATGAGCAGTTCAAACCCAAATTCTCTAACGAGGATCCATCATCAGGCCACCAACAACATCACCACAACCACAATCATTTCAAAGGAAAAGACACCACAAGCTTTAATGAGTCTTCCACGACGTCATCGTCTACTTCTTCCTCATCTTCTAGTCTCATTTTTAAAGCACTCACAGAAACTCATGATCATTTCTAAAATTCCCTATTATATGTCCATTGTAAAAAAAATATACGCTCTCCATCACCGTTTCAGAAGAATAGTATATCGTATATCCGAAACCAAAAAGCAGCGTTACAAGGCTTTAGTATATTAGCGTTTTAAAAGAATCTGTTCTTCTTTTCCTTCTGTTTCGTCGTGTTGTGAACATTTCTTTTTAAAATAACGACACCACAGAGTCGCTAGCCGCAGCGCAGCCAAAAACCACCTTTAAAGATGAAAAGGCTCATGGCAAGTTTTTAAAAAGCCGTCTGTCTGTGAAAGTACCAAAATGAAAAGCGTGCCTTCAAGTGCCTTCTGCCGTGTGTCCGTCGGTCCTTTTGCGTCAGCCGCAAAACATTCGTCCAATTACGAACAAATTGTTGAATCCTTCATTCATTCACGCCGCTCTGAACACTTTTTTAAATGTGAGCGACACGAAGAAAGAACAAAACGAAGAACATCTTCAAAAGCATCGTTTTAAACAATAATGAGGTCCTTTTTCAACAAAATTACGTCTCAGAGTCCCATTTTTACCGCTTGTTGCCTTGTACTGTCCAGAAAATGTCCATCGTTCATCGTACCAAACACCCTTTCGTATCACATTACCCCCAAACCCCTAAAACAAGGTTACAATTCTTCTTTCATTTTTAGCATCATTTCTCCGTATTTTTAGTCCAAAGAGGGTGAATGTGACTTTTATGACAGACGCATCCGAACTTGTTTTGTTGTCCATTGTCTTTTAATTTATTCCATTTATCGTATAAATGATAACAAGATGAGAAGGAGGAATAATCAGCATGTTTCCTCCAGGTGGTTTTTTT
>JABASF010003360.1:0-10565 GCA_019776145.1 Harlomillsia oculata
CACTTTGTCGTACTGTCAAGGAAAACCGCCCGAGTATGCAGTGCTCTTGTGTTTCGTCAGTGGCATCGTCTTGCTCCTCATGGGCTTTCTGCAACTCGGTAATGCAGCAACCAACACACACAATGCGGTATCTCCTTTCTCCGGTTGTGAAAGACTTGGGATTTGGTCCCAATTGTTTTGCTCGGAGGACTTTTACTTGCGTCACTGCTCACTGCAGCCCAGTCGCAAACGCAGACGCAGGACGCAGCAGACTATTGACTTAAGTGTCGGGCTGCTGACTTTTTTGGACTGCTGATTATGACCCAATAACAATTTATGATTTGTTGCTATTCCAGGGTTTATAGTCAATTTCATATCAAAGCCTGTGATTAGTGGATTCACGTCGGCGGCCGCTTTGACCATTTGCTCCACACAAGTGAAAGCCCTGTTGGGAATGGCTTTCCCAGCCGAAGGAGTCGTGGGAGTCATCAAAGGCGCAGTGGAACACTACGACCTGATCCGGTGGCAGGACTGCGTTGTCTCCGTCGTGTGCATCATCGCACTCATCTTCCTCATGGTCTGTCCCGTCTGACACAATGCTCTTGTTCCTTATTAATTGTTGTTGTTATCTGTCACTCGTAACTCGTAATCTCCAATCGCTCAATCAGCATTGCCCTTGCTTGTGACTTTTCTGACTCGTTCCGTCTTGTTTGCTTTGTGAACAGAAAATGCAAATCTTATTCAAGCCGTTCACAGACGGAAGGCCTGTGTTGGCAAAAATAGTCTGGGTCATTTCCACTTCCAGGAATGTCATTGTCATTGTCATCTGCACTCTCGTGTTTTGGGGCATGGGTGATCCCATTCAAGTCAAAGTAGTCGGTAAGACAAAGGTTCCAAATGATTTCCCTCCAATGTTCAAGAGTACTTTAGAAGCTTTTGACCACCTGACATCACCCTTCTAAAGGTGAACTGGTGCCCGGATTACCTCCGTTCAAACCGCCACCCTTCACTTATTCCAAGAACGACACTACGACTGGTCAACTTGTCGAGTTCTCTTTAGGGACTCTGCTGAAGGAAAGCGGAAGTGCGCTGATAGTCATTCCATTGTTGGCACTCATGGAGCACATTACGGTTTCAAAGGTGTACGCTGGCACCGGCCGAGTCGACGCTGCACAGGAAATGATTTCCATCGGACTCTCTAACATCGTCGGCTCCTTTTTCTCGTCAATGCCTATTACAGGTGAGACGTCAGATACTGTCAACTTGTCAATCTGTCGAATTATACTGATACAACACGTTTTGATTTTGATCGTTTTCGTACAATGGCATATGTGAATTTAAGCTAATTGACATTGTATTCGCAGGTGCATTTTCAAGAACTGTAGTTAATGCATCGTCCGGCGTGCAGTCGCCAATGGGCGGAATCCTGACGGGCACTTTGGTCATTGTGAGTCTGGCAGTCCTCACCCCGTACTTCTACTACATTCCGAAAGCTTCATTGGCTGCGGTCATTTGTTGCGCTGTCATCTTCACAGTGGAACTGGACATCATCTACCCGCTGTGGAAAACCAAAAGTGAGTTGGATTTGGGACCCTTGAACATTTTGACCTGATTGATTTCGAAAGAATGAATGCGATGTGATGAATTCTCAGAAATGGATTTGATTCCTTGGATTTGCACGTTCCTCGTTTCCCTGCTCGTGGGTCTGGAAATCGGTGTGCTGGTCGGATTCGTGATCAGTGTCATATATTTGTTGTACTATGCAGCTCGTCCAGGCGTTCGAGTCAGCAAAGGAATGGTAATTTTATACACTTACACTATACACAATTTGCAAATCTAATGCGCAAAGGACAAGCAAATGAGCTCGTTCTCTATTGGAAGCGTGTTCCCATTCTTCTTGTTACCGAATCAGAATGCCTTTGAAAGATTCTTTTGTGAGGGAATTGCAAGGTGACTGCCAATAAGGAGACTAATTAATTAATTTGGCTAATTGTTACAACTTAGACGGCCGGAGGGTACGAGTTCGTGGTGGTTGAGATGGACCGATCTCTGACCTTCCCGTCCATGGACTACACGCGCTACTTGGTCATGAAAACAGGACGTGTTTGGGCCAAAGACAAGATGCCTGTTGTCGTGGACTGCCACCACATTCAATTCGCCGACTATTCAGCAGCTGAGGTGGGTACGCAATTGTAATTTGCAAGTGCAAAGCAAACATGGGCCAACATGTTTCCTGATTCTTCATTAATGCCTTTCTGGAACTATGTTTTGGTTGATTGCTTTATGATGTTGTGTTGGCACATGGAAATAGGCATTCTGTGGAATGTTCAAGGCCTACCACGAGAAGAAGCAAGAGTTGATTCTGTGGAAAGTGAAGCCATCGATCATTCGGATTCTGACATCAGTCCTCAAAATTCAAAATGTCGATTTCAAGCATTGCAACACGGAAGACGAGTTGGAACGCATTTTGGAAGGTATTCTAAGAATATTAATTCGCTGGTTGAAACCAACTCCGACTCTCTTTTCTCATTAAGGCACTTGTGTGCAAATCTCATGTTTGTAGAGCGTGTTGACGCACTCGAGAAACAAGCTCATGTCAAAATCTCATTCATCCCCGATGACGAGGACAATCATTCCGTGTCGTCGTCTTCTACAAACCGTCTTCCTCAAGACTAAAAACAGTAACCCGCCGCGTTATCAGAGCAGCTGTATTAAAAAAAACCAGCCGAAACCAATTCCAAACCATAAAAAGCACAATAAATTACATTTGTACTGTTTCTAGTCTTTGTATTAATTATATTTCGCTGCAACATGCAAGCTGTATTAAAAAAACCAGCCGAAACCAATTCCAAACCATAAAAAGCACAATAAATTACATTTGTACTGTTTCTAGTCTTTGTATTAATTATATTTCGCTGCAACATGCAACGATGCAACATGCAACAACAAAAGTCTTGATCATGTGAAACAACGGAACGGAATCGTCCACTTAATACATATTTTCTATCTTGTAACTTGTAACCTTCAGTTTACCTGATTTTATGTGACTTGCGACTTGCGACTTGTGAGAGAAGCAGAAAATAAACGGACTTTGCTCCATGAGCTTTACTTTCACCGGTGACGGTGACCGGTTCCAATGCGTCCTTTTTTGCACTTTGCTTTTCCTTACTGGATTCGTTTCATTTCCCGGTGCGCTTCGGTTGCCTCGTTGCCTGGGTCGCACTTTCTCCTGTTCAGGGTTGGGAATGCGTTTCGCGGCTGGAATAAATTGAACTGGGTTTCAACGCATCCTTTTAGAAGGGTTGGGATTTGACCTGACATTCCTCATTCCTTCATTCGATTGCATTCGCGTCTGTGTATGACCAACTACATTTGACCAGACGTTCATAATATACATATTTGCTCAGTTTTTACTTTTTGCTAGTTAAAAATATGAATCGTACGAAAAAGGTACGGTTCGATCTTGAAACGGACAACGACGAGTCCACTCAGTCCACTGAAAAATCAAAAGAAGAAGAGAAAGTCAAAAAGAAAGCGGATGAAAATGAGAAAAAGGGGTGGAAAGGCCTTAAAAATCGTCTTCTTGAGGACATACCAGTACTCATCGAAGGTAGGTAATATAGAATAGAAAATCTCGTACTGCTGTTTTGTAGTGGTCACTTGATGGCGTAGTAGATTGATGACAACCCTGATCAATTCCAGAGAACAAAGAGCTGCCAGATGAGCCACCACAATATGGCTTTAGTGCAGACAGCTTGTCATCAGTGATTTCTCAAGGTTTGTGTGTTTGTTTGCTATCGAATGCAGTTAAGATGTTGTTGAAATTGAAATGAAATGCTGAATTTCAATGTGAATTCAGTGAACCTGAATTCTGGACAGATATTCTCATGTCCAGAGAGGGACACATGGACAAGCAAGACGGAATTCCTCATTTCCATGATCGGATACACCGTTGACATTTCCAACGTCTGGAGATTTCCCTACCTGTGTTTTCGATTCGGAGGAGGTAGGTTCGAGAGTAACCAAATGACACAGACATGACAAGTTGATACTTCCGTACAGATATAAGTTGTTGGGATTAAAATCGTTAGTTGAATTGTTTTGATAGGATCATTTTTATATGCATATTTGATCATTCTGGCGTTTTGTGGAGTGCCCATTGTGTACTTGGAACTCATCATGGGACAGTTTGTACGACAAGGACCGATCGGCGCATGGAAAATTTCTCCAATGTTCAAAGGTGAGCAGTTGCTCACTCGTTTTGAGTTTAAAATGGACATTATATCATCAATTTATTGTTGTCATTTGTATTTTATGCATTGCCTGGGAAAGGAATTGGTTACGGAGCCATTTTGATATCGTTTGCTGTCACAATTTACTACAACACAATCATGTGTTGGGCACTGGCGTACGCGATAGAAGGATCTCTATCCCAGATAACGCCGGTTTGGACCCGTTGTGACAATTCCTGGAACACGGAAAGGTGCTCAGACTTGGATGACGTCCTTTACGGAAGAAGCAATAATTCCGTCCGCCGTCCGCCGAACAATTCCTCCGCCTCAGAATACTTCAAGTACAATTTCACTACTCTGGATTCACGTTTAATTGTGCACCTGACAAGCTTATTGTTTTATTTTTATCCTCTGTCCTCTATTAAGGGGTCGAATACTCCGAATTTGGAAAAGCGGCTACGGGAATGAGAAGGAATGGCACGAGAAAGGTATTGTGGGGACAATCCAAGAGAACGGCAAAGTAGAGTACGGCCTTAATTACATCGGAGGTCCCAACTTGGACTTGACTTTCTACATGGTCGTCATTTATACCATTCTACTCTTCTACGTCCTTAAAGGAATTCGAACCACTGGTACCTACTATCATCAAAGTCTAAACACTAATAGCTCGCATTGTCATTCCACATCGTCAACTTTAAATGTCATTGTCTTTGTTCTTTTCAAGGAAAACTTCTGTGGGTGACCACCATGTTGCCTTATTGCCTTCTGGCGATACTGCTGTTCAAGGGGATTTGTCTTCCAGGAGCATCAATGGGTATGGAGTACTTTTGGTCCATCACCAACTCCTCACTCTTTCTCAATGCAGAGGTACCAAGCAAAACTAACGACAATTTGAATACTTTTTCATTGCAATTTCGCGGCTCTCAAAAACGGTGTAAATTGCAGACTTGGGCAACTGCTGCCACGCAGATGTTTTATTCCTCCGGTTGCGGCTACGGTGTTCACATCACACATGCGAGTTACAACAGTTTCAATCACAACATTCTCAGGTACAAGAACAGAACAAAGCCAACCCTGTCGGACTCTTGCAAAACCCTTCCTCATGTTGTTTTGTTTCATTTTTACTAGAGACGGCATGATTGCAGTGTTAGTGAATTCACTCACGAGCATCCTGGCAGGCGTTGCTTTGTTTTCCTACCTCGGGTTCCTGGCTCATTCTTTAAATGTCACACCATTGCAGAATCTCAGCATCGTCGGTAAGATACATTAGCCCGAAAGTGTAGTCAGTGACCCTCCGATTCAGTTTGGAACGAGTAGTTTATAGTTTATACATTTAAAAAGTGCACTTTCTTATGTTCTGCCAGACCTTGATTTGTCTTTCGAAATCTTCCCATTGGCCATTGGCGACATTCCTGGTGCCGGGCTGCTTTTCCTTAGCTTTTACGTTATGATCTTTTTGCTGGGATTCGACACTTCGGTGAGTTACATTACATTACTTACATTATCACACTTTTCCGCATGCTTAATCTTATCCGATTGAGTTGAGTCAGTTGAGCCTTTGAGTGAAATGCGTCAAGTCGGTCAATTTTGTGACTTTTCTGGTTTCAGCTTGCGTACTTTCAAACAATTGTTACTGGGATCTGCGACGATCTGAAAAAGAAAGACTATAATAAGACGACAGTCGCACTGTATGTCCTGTTCCTTTCACTATTCCTGAGCTTGTTGACTGTGACCAAAGCAAGTGCTTTTTTCAATTTCCTCACCTTCCAAACACATTTGATGCTTGCTCTTGAATTTTAAATTTTGTCTCTTGACAGGGCGGAATCTACTTTGTGAGTTTCTTCGATTCCTACGTATCGACTGAAGGTCTAATGCTCATCATCCTCTTTCAAACAGTTGCAGTTGTTTGGGTTTGGGGTTTAGAAAATGTGTGCGACGCAGCCGAGGCAATGGTTCACTTTCGACCAAATCTCTACTTTCGATTGTGCTGGAAATACATCGCGCCGTTGATTCTTCTGGTCGTAGTCATTGCATCGGTACTTCAACCAGTGGAATCCATTTTGCACAACCTTACGATGCCAACGTACATGCGAGTTATGGGAATTATCCTTGCGTGGTACCCAGCAGTTCTTGTTGTGCCTTTAATGGCCATTTTGTGCTATTGTCGCACTCCCGTAGGTAGAAACTGGAAGAAACGTCTGCTCATTTGTATTTCACCAGAATACGAACACGCATCCATCAGATCTCACGGGACGGGAAAAAGAAGTCATCTTGACCACTGGACTTGGTTCGGGGGCTGGAAATGGTACGCTCAAGGCCAGTTCAAGGAAATCCCGCCAGCTAGAGAAGTTCACCTAGGATTGTAATGATTTTCATTGTTTTTCCCTGACCTGAAGAACGTCTCAAAAGTTAAAATATACAGTCATTTTAAGTATGTCGAATTGCACGTTTACACCTCACTTTTCATTCTGTTGCGACCATTACGAGTTCTGTGAGTGAAACGCATGAAATTGGCTTGAGCGTCTTTTCCGAATGTTGCCACACGACCCTTTCTGAACAAGCGCAGTGCGTAGGAAAGTTCGGGTTCCGTCGTTTCGTCGGGCATTTGATTCTCACTCGGCTCACGACTCCTCCGTTCTTTCTCTTTCCCTCTTTGTACAACTTACAACATTGTCCTGTAAATGTGCATGTCCTTTGCGAATTTCTCTGGAAGTGTGTGCTGCTAGTTTGTTGGTAAGCGCAATCACTCACAAGTGGTAGTTGGGCCACAGTGAGTGAGAGAGTGTAAGCCAGGACGGATGAATGGCTTCTTCCAACACACATCGACACATCGTCGTCTTCCCTAGTTTCCGTTGTTGTTGTTACCTCAAAGGACAAAGTACACTAAACTATAATTATTGCGGACATCCCCAGAATGGATTTGAATGACATTGTTACAGCGATGGAATTCTGATTATACGACTTCTCCATTACTGAGATTTTTGTGCAAATTCCCACTGCAGTGGCCCCGAGTTCAGAGTTTCTAGTTTCACGATGCCTCCTACGACTACACCTGCAAGTACAGGGACCGATTTCGGTCGTGCAAAAACAGTGCTGGTCCTCAGTGTTGTGGTGGGCTGTTTTCTTGTCCTATGGCCGAAGATATTCTACCCCATGTTCACTGCTTCCATCAATCCTTCGGCCTACGACGACGATCCTGACAATGGTAAGCCCATTTCAAACCTAGTTATAATAAATTGTAATGTTCCTCCACATCTGATCGAGACAAGCGTCACAGAAAGCTGAAAAGAATAAGCACAATAAGACGAAAGGATAAGGCGATTTGATTTACATTTTTGCAAGCAAGTCGTTCAAAAGGACAAGATGAGTTGGTTTTGGTTGAGGAATGAAGTGCGATTATGACGGAGGGAGAATAAGGAAGCATTGAGCCATTGAGTAGTAAAACGAGTGCATTTGGGATGTATATTTGTACTTCATCGAGGGAGAAGTCAGAAGTGTGACAGGTTGTGCAGTCTTTTTCATCGCTTGCCAAAAACTGAAGCTTTAAAAAGGTTGCTTCGTCGGTATTTATTCTCAGACACAGGACCGAAGCAAAGGCAGGCGAGCTTGCCAATCTAAAATTAGTCCTTGCAAAAAAAAACCTAATGTGTCCCTGCTATTTCCAAACCGAAACCGAACGACCAGGAAATTTTATGCGTCTCTCAGAAGAAGAATTTAAAAATCCAATATTTTTGTTTCGTTTCCCGTTTCACCTTTGAATGCATCAAAAGTTCATTATTTGACCTTTTCATTTTCCATCGACAGTTTGCTGCGACGTGATTTCCGAACGGGACACACACGCTCATGAAATTCTCAATGAGATCTGTACGAAAATCCTCCAGAGGGAAATGTCCAGCTCGATGGACAAACCTCCGGACGCACCTGTCCAGAAATTCCCCAAGCCAATTAAATTGTCCACGGCCAGCTTATGTAGGAATGAAATCCTGAAAACGTGCGGGGTCGACGTTGCAACCATCATAAAAGACAATGCTGTCATCACGAAAGAGTACAAACAGTCCTTGAGCAAACTCCGCACCTTCAACACGTCTCAATGCATGCAAATTCACTACGGAGTGGACTTTAGAGAAATCGGATTGCCCAGAAAAGTCAAAAACCTTGAAAGCTCTCCCAGTAAGATTTTGCGACACATTTCACGAGTTTTCACACCACTAAAATTTAAAAACCGGTGTGTGGTTTGGGTTGGCCCGTTTAATGTGTTGAACGCTGACAATGTCCTATGCTAATTGGATTTGTGTGGACTTTAAACTTTAACTGCTACTAAAACAGTGTTTTACAGCTCCAATACCCGGAATTGTCTTGCAGTGAAGGTAGTATAAAGTACATTATTTTTAATGTTGAAGGTCACATGCGACCAGAACGACCGATGAACTTTCGACCTGACATGGTCCACCCTGCCCTGCGAGAGAAAGGTCGAGCCATTCCTCGGCCCCTTCCCCAACGAACGATAGAAAAGGAAGCTCGTGTAAGTTGAAAAACAAAGAATTTGGCTTCTTCTGCGTATTGTCGCAAAGAAACTGCTGAATCTAACCAAAAAACTAGCGTGAGCGTACTTAACAAGTTGATGTTTGTGTTTTCTGTATTATTTCAGCCGGGTCCAATGCCTGGAGTGCGACCTCCTATCGGCGGCGCAGGTCATGTCGTAGCCCAGCAGAAGGGCGGTGGTACGATGGGCATCATCATGCCCATTTACACCATAGGAATTGTGATCTTCTTCATTTACACGATCATGAAGGTATTCAAAGTAAGAGTCGACTACGGCACAACCCGTTTTCTTAATTTGCGCTTCTGTCACCTTTGTCACTGCACTTTGTTTTGCATGCACTCACTTCTTTCACTGCAACATGGACATGGCTGACATTGGCATTGCTGACGTTCAACGTCCATTCTCATGTCAGTGAGTGTTAGTTGTCAGTCGCAGTGTCCTGCTTCTTTATTTTGGTTTATTTTTGACCTGACACGATTCGAAAAGAGTCAATTCAAAGTTCGTTCACGACGGTGTCCCTTCTTCAGATTTTGTTCAGGAAGAATCCAGATGACATCACCATCAACAAACCGATGCCAATGGGCGGACCACAACCACAAGTGAAGGATTTCGGAATGAATCCCGATCACCGAAAATACGTTTACGCTGAAGAGTACACAGACTCTTCGGACCGCTCAATGAAGAGACAACCTTACAGAGAAACACCGCCTCGGGAAACGGAGCTGAGACGACGAGGTTCCAGTGGGCGAGGTGGACGATTCTCCGACGAACAACACACGCGGCTCGGTAAAACAAAACACGTTTCATGGTTTCATTTTCATTTGTGACCTGACCATATTCACTTTCACTCTTCGTTCATTAAATTGAGACATTCACAGTTTCCACGTCGCGTGAACACAAAAGATTTAAATGCGTAGAAAGGTTTCCGGTTCGTTTATTATTAAAGATTAAGATCAGAACAAGTTACCGTGACTACTGAGGTCAGGCCAGGCCGGCCGGCCGGTAAAAGAAATGCTTTGGTCTTTGGTTCGCAAGTTCGCATATGATTGGTGTATGACATGACAATGCGGCTTTTATTTTGACATTTGACCCGTCGTATTTCAATATTTCATCCTTGAATAGAACACGAACCTGACACCGTCAGAACCCGAGTGTCCCGCACCCACTGCATCGCAATGTGATTTTGAAACCCGAGCAGCGGACGTTCACACGACCGCAGCATCATCGACAAAGACGGAAACTGTTGTCGAAACCCCTAGTCCCGTTTATGACCTTTTCCGTCCTTTTGGAGCGCATGTGAAGTATTCAGAAGATTTGGATGAGAACTGGGAATCGTTGGACATCGTTGGGAAAATCGTGGACGACATACTCACTCAGGCAAGTGAAGCGGACGGCGGAAGTATTCTGGAAGCAATCATGGCCAAAGACGATGCTCAAACGGAAGCTTTTCTCACGATGGCTCCCACGTTAGAACTTGCGGAACAAGCCATTGCACACGCCCTCGAAACGAAACCCGTCGGTGAGGACTCTTTTTCAGAAACCGGGGATGATTCTCACGAAGGCCCCTCTTGTGTGTCCCTACAACAGATTTCTGCTATGGACCCTTATTACAGTAGCGTCCCTGACAGCTTTGCTGATTCACTTTCGCTTCCTCTTGGACTGGACGAATTCAGTCCAGAGGACAATGACTTACAAGAGACCTCGGTACCACCCGAAGTTCGAGTCTCTCGTGATGATAATTTGCATGCAGACCTTACAGTACTAACTAACGTGACTAATGAGCGTGTTACTCGTCCCAAAGATGAGGACGT
>JABASF010003361.1:0-10563 GCA_019776145.1 Harlomillsia oculata
TGATGAGATGATTGACGAAATGGTGACTATTGATGACGATGACAATGACATATTGTCTAGCCTTTCTTGTTTTTGGAACCAACATTGAAAATGGTGTGTCCACTGGCACTAGCGTATGTCCATGGAGCCCATTTTGCAATCCTAATATGATTAAACCACATCAAATCGTCAAATCGTCAACTTGAAAATTCAAATATGATTGAATTGAGTTGTAATCGTTGAATCTCAAACTGTAATAAAAGATGAAACCCTGTACCTTGAGTGAAGTAATGCCTGTGCCACCTCCCCTTTTTGATGAATCGTGTCGATATCATCCTCCAAACCCACTACAGGGTTACCAAACCCTTCCTTAAGGGTCAAGGCTAGGAAAAACAGGAATGCGAAAATGCCCACTTTCATTTTACTTCTTTCCGACACGTACAAAAGTACAAGATTTTTTTGCAATTAAACCGTTTGAATTTTGAAGTGCCGTTCGCAAAACTTGACATTGCCATTTTATACTAACGCGAATGCTCTCGTAACCCAATACCCTACTTTTTGATAACCTGAAAACCCGGCGGATTTTATCATTTCTGTCAATTCGTTCTTTGTTGGGAATGAAAAAGACCAAGTCAGCGTTTTCACATTCTTTTTGAGCGTTATGAACGCTAAGGCTATAAATGCTATTTTTAAAAACACGTCATTTTCACATTAAAAGCATCATTATCATTAGCCTTGCTAACCTAAATAAACATAACATGACTGTATGACATCTAAGGAAAATTCCAGCTAAACAAAAATGGCTAGTCACGCAGTCACATTGTTTATTATATTTGCCAAATTAGTAATTAAATTACTAAATAAACCTCAATAAACCTAACCTAATAAAATAATTTACTCTAAGCGGGTCATCATCATGCCCAGGGACATTCAATTAACGTGTCGGATCCGGGGAGAACGTTACTAAAGTCATCGTCCAACAACTTGTCACAAAATCGCACCATAAACCCAACGACCCTTTTGAGGGCCAACACATTTTCCAAAGAGCAAAATTCAAATATTCAATATTTTTCAATAAAATATTTTTTAAAACTGGTGTTTTTATTGTCATTTTGTCATCAATTGCATAATTTCAATTATAATATTAGCTGCAGCTCCTGCTTCTCCCATCATTTTTGAAGTAGATTTCATCACGATGCTATCAGGTTCTCGAGATTGAGGTTTTGAAAGGCATGGAAGCCGATTGATAATTTCCAGAATTGCTTTATTTGTAAAATATATTTTAGATAAAATAGTTACATTTATAATTGATTTCCATTTTCACTTTATTTTGATGAAAACTCACGTGTCAATCTCCCATATTTCTGACGTAATTGATTAATGACCTTTGGCTGACATGTAAAAACGATAAAAACGGCAAGAGCTTGCAACGCATTCAAAAAATCCGGATACACCAAATAGAACGGAAGCGTTTCTTGTTTCTTTTTCAAGCCCCAAACTGGAACTTCCAGCATCCAAACGATCCCCATTACCACAAGGAGTTTTCCAAACACTTTGAATCTGGAGAGGATGAATTAACAATAGATTTTATTTAATCTAATGCAATTCGAATTGAATTAGAAGAATATGGCTCACTGGTTGTTGTTGTTACTGGTACTTTGGGACGTGGCCGTCCGAGTCGTTTTCTTGTGTTCGTACATGTTGAGTAGAGTGAGAACGACAAATAAGGAATTGCAAATTAGCAAAATCCCGATCGGGTAATATACATAGTATGAAATGGCTTCTTCCGCTATTAAGCAGTGCTTTGGATGCCCGTATAGAGGTACAATTACGCGGGTCCCGCACCCGGAATTCCCATCGTCGCTGTACATATGAAGGGATTTAGAATGTTAGAAAATTGACTTAATGACTGTTGTTATGATCGTGGAGAATAAACCTAGAATATGACCTTTGATTTCATAACTTTACCTGAAAACCCCGAATTTCCAATCCAGAAACACCCCGATCATCACAACGACTCCGGGAAGTCCCCATGCAAAAATGGAGTAACATACAAAACGTCTCACTCCTCGGGATTTGGTGAGTGTGTTTGTCAAGTGTCTGAAAGAAAGTAGACGCACCTTCTTAACACATGACCTTCATGACCTTTGTAACGTGACAGTTTCAAAACGGGCTTAGTTTACCTAAAGGTGGACCAAAGATCCAAATTGATCATGGTCAACCAGCAGAATGAAGACAGGAAGAAATAATGATTCGCAATTCCAGTGACTAAACAAACGAGCGAGATAGTTCCGTCGCTCTGGAGGACTCTGCCTAGTGCGTTCGTGACCCCTTGACCCAGGTAATTGCAAAGCATGGACAGACTATGTGAAAACAACGTCCATCCATGAACATTCTGCTTGTCCCACAAAAGGATGAAGACCAACGTGGTCAACAGGAGGAACGGCGTCCCCGAAAAAAGCAATACGATGTAAGCGATTCCAGTTCCAGTCTACGTAAAAAACGACTTTCGCCATTATTTTACCCCAATTAAATTAATGAAAGCAAGATGTTGATGCATTATATATAGTCAAGGTTTTGATGTTTTCCCATACTAGAGCCACTGTCTGATTCCCGGGAGAATTATGCGAATGCAGATGTGACCAAATGTTAACATCCGAGCATACTAGCAAGATTTGCTCCAATCGTGAATTATTCTCCAGCGTCTCAACAGCATCCAGGCAATAGGATCCTACTGGAAGCATAACCCATTCCGACGATTGCAATTCTTGAACAATGACACTCCCGTTTTCTAAAACCCGGAATCGGATCCTGTCGATTTGTGTTGTTGGAAACGCCTTCAAAGTGTATTTGTTAAAATCTCCACTTGGACAATCCACAGGTCCAGTGAACTGGAGGAAATGCCAGTTCACATGAACAGATTGCGTTTCCTCGCATATTTCCGAGCTTTTATGAACCAACGGTTTCCACAAATCATTATGTTTCGTCTGTTTACAAATTATGACATTATTTAAAATGTCAATTTGAAAGGCTCTGTCCAGTGTACAGCATTTGGGAATGCACAAATGCGATTTCCCACATTCAGGACTGCAAATGCGGAGATCCATTTTCTGTCCGGAGTTATTGAACCTGGAAACGTTTTAATATGAATTAATATTGATTTCAAATGATTAGCAAACGTGTTTTATACCTTTGAACGCAGTAATCACGATATTCAAAATATTCATCAGAAATCCTCAAAATCCCATTTTGGTAGAATTTGTACTCGTAGTCCAGCAATGAATCTTCTTCTGGGGGATGTTAGAGACATCAATTCCAGTGGAAGCGTCAGATTCACAATGTTTCCACCCGGACAAAAGATCCAGGGATCGTTACAGTTCCATGACGCATTTTCCGGGCAATCTTCGTTCGGTTTGTTCAATCTATAAAATTATAAAATGAGACTGAATCAAATAAAGAGAATCCGAAAAACCCGATATGACGAATAAAGTCAGCAAAATTGCCTAAAATTGCCCGGTTTCCCATTCCACATCAAATGTGCTGGAACGTCAATTTCCAAGGCTTCTTCTTCATCCTCACTGAAACTAGAAACGTAATCTGAGCACTTGATGAGAACATTCCTACTTTCTCCAGCAGGACTTTCACTTTGATTTTCTATGCTCGAATCACAACGGCTTATCAAAACGGGACATATGCCAATGAAAATGGGTATCAACAGTCTTGAAAAATTAATTAACCACGGGGCTTTATTAGCATTGCTTAGAATAATATGAGATTTCATTTTGTAAATTGTAAGTCAAACGTTAGAAATACAAACACACAAGAAGGGTCGGTCTCGTCGGACCAACAACCACGGAACAAGTTCACGAGAATGTTTATTTTTATTTAGAGTGTTTTTGTTAACGGCGAAGACAAAACTTAGAAGGAAAGACGTTTTCGGAGGAAATGAAAGGAAACCGCAAGAATATCGAGGGACAAATTGCAAAAAGCCATGTGGTCGTGGTCACTGATTCACCGCACGACACAGTCACGACTGAAATTCGCAATAAAGTGACACGACAGGGTTTTCGGTATTAAACGAGACAGCTGCGAAAAGTTATGTTTTTTGTCATGGAATGCGAATGGAGGAACGCAAATGATAAGAGCTGCAGTGTCCGAAATGGAAATCCTTTGAGAGTTAGAATCCACACGCAACTTGGCCCTTTCACAAATCGGGATTAATCTACCACTTTCTCCAAGTTCCAGCTTCCACCCAAATTCCAGAGTCCATAGAGTCTTCTAATGCAACACTGCCATCCAATTAGTCCTTTCCACTACATTCGACCTTCCAGTTTTCCAGTCCTGATATTCCAGCATTCAATTACCCGCATAATATAGAAAAGCTTGGTGCTTTGCTTTGCGTGTCTTCGCAAACTCATCTTCCCTTAATGAGACACGCTGACACTTCTTTTCCCGTTTTTTTGATGCGCTTTTATAAATCATTTTAATCATTTTTATAAAAAGAACCTTTCCTTTTTTATGATCACGATGCCTCATCTTCCATTATTCTCCAGTGTCGCGTCCTGTCATCAGTCATCGTCATCACATTGAACTATATACGATATCTAGCTAGGAATGCGATTATAGGTGATTATTCGTGATTTATAAGATGCGTCCATGAATTTGACATCAGAATAGGTACTCGATTACAAACAATTAATAATCTTAACAATGTGCTATTTTTTGCACTTTATTGATACCATGAGGCGTATTAATCAAAATTCATTACGTAAATAATGAGCAGATCAGGTTGCAGAATAGACACGAGACACGAGAGATCTTATCATTAATTAATTGGCTATTAGCATTCATGCAACATTCAATAAAAACTATATAAATTGTAAATTCGTATTCATTACATTGGCACTGTTGTGCTGTACAAAGTTAACTACAAAAAATTCATATTGTAGTAAAAAATTATTGGACGAAATGGAAATGACTAATCAGACTGTATAAATCAAGCAGTAATAAAATCAATCAATCACTTTAATACTATTATGGATGTTTAGCTGGTGCATTTTCATTGCAGTCTTGGAACCGAACTCCTTGTCACAATCATCACAGGAAAACAATTTCTCCCGGGTATGAACCAAATAGTGGGTTTGGAATGAAGATTTATATTTGAATGTGCGGGGACAAAACTGACAACTGTACTGATGATCATCCGAGTGGAATTTGGATCGATGGTTGTACAAATTGCTCTTGTTTGTGAATTTTCTGTTACATTGGCTGCATTCATGGGTCCGCCGTTGATCGACATGGATGAGCTCATGATCTTCAAAAAGAGCCCGATCATCAAATTGTCTACCGCATTTTGTACACTTGTATTCCTTGTCCTTCGTGTGGACATTAGCGATGTGGGACTTCAAATGGCCATTGGTTTTGAAACTGGCTGGACACAGCTTACAAGAAAAACCCCGTACGTCGCTGTGCGAAATTAGATGGTATTTCAACCGTCCCTTGGTTTTGAATGTCTTCTGACATTTGTCGCAAGTTAAGTGTCGTTCAGGCGGTTCGGGACGAGACTCCTCCGAGATCTTACTTTCATTCGTCTCACCCGGCGGGTTTTGGTCAGGAGCAAGCAAGTTGATTGCAAACTGGTCACAAGGGAACTGTTCTACGAGACGAGACCCAGATTCCGAGCTGTTTATTTCATCCGTTTCACCCGGATTTTGGTCAGGAGCGGGCAAGTTGATTGCAAACTGGTCACTAGGCAAGTGTTCTACGAGACGAGACTCCGATTCCGAGATTGCGTATTTCATCCGTTTCACCCGGATTTTGGTCAGGTACGTGTGCGGGCAAGGTTATTGCAAACGGGAGAAGATCCGCCAAAAAGTCCGATTCTTCCACTTCCAATTCCATCTTGCATCACAGCAGAGCGCTCGTTATCTTAATAGAATAAATTCACAATTTACGTTAGTGACAAAATCAAGAAAATCACTTAAAGTACTACTTAATAAATTACACTCATTAATCCATTTTTCTAATGATTTTAATATATTGAAGAAATTCAAAGTCTTACCTTTAAAAATCACAAGAATCACAAAATCACAACATGCCCAATAATCAACAGGTGATCACAATTTCTCAGTCTTTAAGTTTTTGTTGCGTGTAATAAAATAGTAACTGTTAACCATGGAGTCACGGTCACGACTCACGAACCAGGGTGTCTATTTTGACCTTGGTGGAACAGGTCAAAACACGATTATTCTCCATTCGAATCCAACTACAACTAATAGTCAAACAAAAGTCACGGTCACGACTCACGAACCAGGGTGTCTATTTTGACCTTGGTGGAACAGGTCAAAACACGATTATTCTCCATTCGAATCCAACTACAACTAATAGTCCAACAAACGGACCAGACCGAGACCAGACCAGACTCAGACCAATTAACACAAATACAACGTAAAGGCGGTAAAGGTAAAACGTAACATCGAAATACAGACCTTTTTAGGTTGGAATTCAAGCGCCAAAACACACATTATTCCCATTCCTATCGCATGACGTTCATTTTTCACATTTCGCTGTAACAACATTTCTCACAAAACGAACGACATGGGAAAATCGGACTGGAACTGGAACTGGAAGACTGGAAAAGAATGACATGACGAAAAAATGTGACCAAAACCGGATTTGATGGTATAGCGATATTGGGCCGGTGCATTATTCTGTTCTGTCGTTTGTTGACTCGACATTTTGGATTTCGCATAGCAGAAAGCATAATTTCGGATTTAATTTGTGCATCAAGTGACGGTTGTCGACAATTAATATTTTGCATAATGTCACCAAAAGAAGGATCACTTTCATCAAATCTGTCATTTTTGACTGCTGAATCGTTTGGGAATGAAATCAAAACTGATAAGAAGGAGATTTTATTTGACGGGTATTTTTACGACGTGACGGATTTTGTGGAGCGGCATCCGGGCGGTTCTGTCATAGAATACTACACGAACAAAAGTGAAGATGCGACGATTCCGATACTGCAATTGCACTACAGGTCAAAGGACAAGGTGGCGAGAATTATGAGCACTCTGAATAAAAGACCAGCGACGGATGTCGAAAGTAAAAATAAATAAGTCTTGATTATAATTAAATAAAGTATTTAACTTCGAATGTTTTATTGAGACAGAGTTTTGGGTTTGATTTTTTAGTCGAAATGAGGAAAGAAGTGTTGACGAAACACCGTGAAATGACTCGAGATTTCCTCGAGTTGCACCGACAAGCGGAAGCTGAAGGATTGTTTAATCCCGTCCCATTTTGGAACGGATTGAACGTATTGGACATGTTATTCTGCTTTGTCCTTGGAACATTGNCATTGATTATCAACAACTCATTGAATGTGTTTGGAGTTGTGATCGGATGCTTTATCTTTGGACTTGGAATGTCCCGGGGTGGGTTACTTCAACATGAAGGAGGTCATAATTCTTTATCCGGAAGACCGAAAGTGGACCGAATGTTGCATACGTTATTCTACGGGCTGTTTCTCGGAATGTCTGCAAAATGGTGGGTGCGAAAGCATTCGAGGCATCACGCCATGCCCAACCGGGAACAACACGACTTTGACATTGAGACCATGCCACTCATGGTGGGTCAAGAAGAGCTCGTGAACACTCGGGACGCTCGTGACCCATTGAACGTGAACAACTGGTTCACGAGGAACCAACTCCTTCTCGCTCATTTCAACACAAGCGTGTTCATCTTCACCTTCGCGTTCTACTATCACAAGCATTACATGGTGAAAAGGAGACTTTGGACTGAGTTGTCACTCGTGGCTCTTCATTACGTCATTTGCATTTGGGCCATTGGATTCTGGCCTTACCTCCTTGCCAAATCCGTCATGTCGGCTCATTTCATCATCGCCTTTTCATTCAATCACCACCATTTGCCGTTGACATTCGAGCCGAAACATTGGCTCGAATACGCTTTGAGTCACACAGTCAACATCACCCCTAAGTAAGAACGAAGGAGAAACTCTAATTTTATAACAATAAATGTATTCTTTGATTTAACTACTTTATTAATTAATAGTTTGTTCAACGACTGGATTCTCATCTTACTCAACTATCAAATTGAACATCATTTATTTCCTACGATGCCGCAAAGGAATTTAAGATACGTTGTGGACAGAGTGAAAGTCCTAGCCGCCAAACACGGATTGCCGTACCGGGTGAACACTCTGTGGAATGCCTACTGGACACTTTACGATCAGATTGCGAATGTGCAGCAACGAATTCGGGTTGTTAATCAACAACAGCATCAGAAACACGATTTAATGTAAAGAAAGGAAAAAAGTATAAAGGAGAAAGGAGAAAGTTGAAAAAAGTTTTTTTGGGTTAAAAAATTTTAAAAATAATGTGCGGCGTGCAAATTTGTCTGTACGAAGTCAAAATGATTTCGACTGTGTGGTCGTTCATCCTCGACAATGTAGTCACCCGGTTTTAATGTTTGACATCCACAGCCGGCGCATTAATTAAAATAAATTATTACTAATTAAATTCCAATTTATTTCATTTACTGGTATTAAATTACTGTCATAAATAATATAATGAGATTCAGGCAAGTATTAGTATTTAGTAGCATGATTTTAGATTTTGTCTCAAATCAAATACGCAAACGGGAGGAAAGTCGTATCCAAACCCAGGACGTAGTGAATCGTGACCCGCTTGGTGGTGGGCTTTGGTCATTGTGACGAAGATGGATGACCGGTCCTGTTGACTGAAACGATGCTTTCATATCCGGTTTCGTCGTTGTTAAACAACAATGCTCAAAAATGCAGCAACAAAGACACCGTTGAAGACACGGGTTTCTCCTGACGACGTCGCTGAACGCGTTTCGAAACCGTTTGTTCACCCATACGTAAATGATGGGATTGTAAGCCGCGTGTGACATGGCCAAAAAGTGACAAGCAAAGAACAAGTACGGGTACGCCGTCGAGTGGACAAGTGCTGTCCACTGAACCGTTTCTGTGATGTAGATGAGATTGTAAGGGAGCCAAGCCAAGGTATAGCCGATGACGACTGTCAACGCCATTACGACTGTCTATGAAAATGACGTTACAAACACAATTTTAAATACAACAAGATTGAAAATTGCATATGATCCGCTCCCATTCCAATTCATTATTTGGATATTGCATTACCTTCCGTTTGCTCCTATCGACAATCTGCTTAGGGTTCAAAGTTGTAAGTGACCTCGTCGTTCCGTCCATCGTAGTTTTCCGAAATGACCCAGGCATTATTGAAGTGCCACCGTCACTGGTTTGCGACTTGATACTCATCATTTTCTTGCGCAGTCCCCGTCTTCCCCAAACAACGAACGAAATCCTCGTGTACGTGTACACAAAAACAAGTAGTGGGATGAAAATTTGCAAACTACTTAGAATCCAGTTGTAAATCGTCTCTTGTGTTTCTGCTGGCCAACCGTACTAAAACAAAACATAATTAATTTAATTCGTTAATTAAACCGGTACGGGATGATCCGAAACCGGTTATATACCTCTCCACAACGGGGCAACTCGGACGCTTCATTGATTTCCACCCGCGTGTAAATCGCAACGGGTATTGCAGTGATGACAGCCGCGACCCAAATCCCACCAATGACGCATTTCGCTTGTGCCCGGGACAACCGAGGTCGAAACGGGTACAAAATAGCAATGTACCTGTCCACAGCCATGATCATCAATGTATAAGTTGACACGAGGACACCGACCGTCTTGGCTGGACTCATCACACGACACATAACATAGCCAAATGGCCAATATTGCAACAACAGCTCAAAATACCCAAAAGGCAAGCAGAGAATTGTAATGAGGAGGTCACCAAGTGCCAAATTGGCCAAGAAGTAGTTGGTGACCGTGTGCAATTTCAAAGTATGTCGAATCACGTACAAAACGAGGAAATTCCCCACAAGAGCTACAATGAAAACTGAGTTGTACAAGATGTAAATTGCAATTCGGAACCAGAGTGGAAATGTCATGATTTCGTCTTCAAGTTCAAAGTACTCTTCATCGTAGTAATCCATTGATGCATTCTGGTGGACTTGAGGGTCACGGACTGTACCATTGACATAGGTCACGGTTTCCGAACTGTTCATGAGGTACATGGTCACAGAATCCCACTGGTCACAAAAGTCACAAGGTCAAACTGTTCAAGAAAGAAAGCTCGATCATTCCAAAACTCCACTCCAAATCCGACTGACTCAGAATCCATCAGCCGACAGTTTATACTTCAAAATTCCGAAATGTTCATCACAGTTTATTTATTTTTCAAATTTCATTTTTGCAAAAATATTAGTCAATTTTTCGCCTTAAGGCGTTTGTTTTGGAAAGTAGCGGTGGTAGCGGCGTTTGAGACCTTTGCTTATTGTCTCGTACGCTTTGCTTGTTGACTTAACCTTCGTCTATTTTTGGAATTGCACAGCTAGTCAAAGGTTGATAGTTGATTTTTGCACAACTTTTGAATATTGTGAACATCAAGTTCATAAGACAAGCTATAGGTACAAAACGTCACATGTCAATGACAATGCTAACACGATGACGATCAA
>JABASF010003362.1:0-10562 GCA_019776145.1 Harlomillsia oculata
TAAAAAAAAGTTAGTGAATTTGAATTTGATGACTTTGGTAGATGGTCTTCTCTAAAATGTTTCATTTTGCCAAACTCATTCCGTTAAGAGGAAATATGATACACTAATAGGAACTGAACGGATGAACAAGTTTAATACTCGTAAAAGCAATGGAAAATGAAGGTGAAGGTGTTGCTCGTTTTGAAGGCCAAAGACTTAAGATGTTTACTGGAATTGATGACGAGCATTTGAAAAAACACATTCATGCTTTTTAAACAAAGGCTTTATAAACGTTTGAGATGAGTTAATGAAACGGGGAATGGAAAAGGGTTCATTTTACTGGTTAGAAAAGGTACCTGAGACGTTATATTACTAGTGTACTAATCAACTCCCATGTCGTTTTCATGATGTGGAAAGTGAAGAGACAGGAGAACGTGTGCGAGGTGACGCAGTGAACGTGCAAGGGAGGAACAGGAAGATGAGATCCAGAAAGAAAGAGATTCATTTTCGAGTGAGTGGATGTGTCGACGTGTGCATGATTACGAGAGATGCAACTCACAAAAACCTGCCGACGCAACTTGATACGAATCATATACGTACATACAACTGCCACTACTGTGTGTGTGGGATGATGAGCTCGTAAGCCATCAGCCGTCCACAACGAAAAAGCTGTACGGTGTGCTACAAACAATAGTCGTAAACAATCTCCTGGTGTTGCAGTTGTGTAGGTTAACTGAAACATACAATTTTCTATAGCACTAACTTACTACTTATTTACCGAGAACAGACACGATTTATAAGTCCAAGCCTTTCCCTAGGTCGTCGTGGACAGAAGGAATCACCAGAGGAAGCTCACCATGAAGACCGTCCAAGTTCATCCGTTAACACCTTGAATCTCATTATTTGGCCCCGCCGTCGAGGGAAAAGGTGCCATAAATGACCCACGATCATGTGAAACTGGACAGATGCCTCATATTCATATATTCTTCCTTTATGCGGCTACCTCACTGACACTTTCACTACACAATGCAATGATGCATTTTGACCCTTACAATACAATATGAGATACACATTTTTATTCATTTCTTGTCCATTATTTGACAAAGGCCTCTGGCCGCTGAATGAATTTATATGCATTTGGTCAACACCAAAGTGCAGTAACTCGGCAACTAAAAATATTTTGAACTTGAGCGTGAGCTACGACCTTCCAAAGAAAAATATCATCAAATTGCATGAATTCATTGTACCCACGTTTTCCGTTTATTGACTCTCACTGAATTTTTAACTAAGATAAGGGTAACTGTCCTTTTGGCCTTGAATACTCTTGTTGTTGGAAAAATTGCACCGACAGAAATGTCCAACGAATTTGTCAAGATATCTTGTCACTTTACGTTTGAATTCATTGAATTTTAAATTCAACAATTCAAGGAAAGAATTTAATACAAATCTATACAATGCAATGGTACAAAGGTTACAAAAATGGTGAACTCGTGAATGTGCGTTTGCGATGACGCCCATGGATTTTTTTTCGTTTAACGTGCTTCTGAAGTCATATTTCCCTTATACTATTCTATACAGGCGCCGTTGATCTTCTGAATAAAAACTGGAAAATATATAGTTAGATATTAGAGAGTAAACCTTTGCCCATCTTATTGTGAATGCAGGAAAGTAGAGTTAATTCATCTGCCACCGCACTTCACTAAATATCCAGTCTACAAAACCGATGCAAGTGAATTGTGCTTTGGACAAGCAGAATTTATAGCATGGGTTAAAGAAAACAACCTGGAGGCACACCGAAGGAAAAGAGGATCAAATCGTTCCGTCAAGCGACCTTTAAAAAACCTTTGGATAAATATGGAAGCAAATTTTGTACATTTTTTTCTAGGGCACTCGACTTCACTCTTTTATGCTTCTGAGAGGCTGAAGATCCGTACGTGCTTTAATAGTGCCTGGAGGCACCACATGCCCTATGTTAACGAATCTTTTCCTTGTCCCGTGATCCCGTGAATTCTGGGCAACAAACAACGTGTAGTGAGAAGAAGCAATAGCGTGGTATATAGAATAGGAATGCATTCTAATATACTAATAACTCATTCTGAGAGAGACGAGATCCAAAAGTACCCACTGATCAAAATGTTCATTGTAAGATGAGCCTCAATCCCCTGAACCAACAATGAAAGTAAAAAATGACAATATTACCACAAGCTTATTTCATGGGATAGCTTGCCATTATTGCCTTATTGCGTAGTCCGTATATCCAGGCAGGCAGGCATACATACGAATGATACGAAGCTTGAATTGAATTTATCATAGGTTTTAGTAGAGTAGGACACAATTGCACGCTGCTTAATGCCTTTTGCCAGGATTCCGTTACTACCTGCATGTGTTTCCTTTTCTGTATAAATAATTGCAGGTCAGGTTTGCCAAGCTTTGTTACCTTTTCGGAATTTGTTGCGTTTTTATCTGTATTTTACGCACATGGATACATTAGACGATTTATACTATCGTCAATTTTCATGGAGACAAAACAACAAAAGTGAAAAAATAGTTGTCCCGTCGCGTTGACCGAGACCTAATCCTACTGGATCTTCGGATGTCTTCAATAGAGAAGATATTTCACCTTACCCCGGCCCATTTGAACACAAATAGGAAAATTGCGGATGTCGTTACTTCTGGAAATACATCAATGACAGCATTATAAATTCCCTGATCCACTTGCTGCTTCACATTTGAGGTCTGAAAAGTATTATACCTGTGTTGTTGTAGTATAGTTATGAGTCATTTGAGCATGAACTTTACTTCCTTAAAAGGTGAGTGGCAAGAGGTTTTATGAACCCAAGTTGTGGCAAGTAGTTAAATATCTTTGGAGATGCCCCATCCCATCATAAGCCACAGTAAATAGGAACTCACACAGCCGCAGCGTTATTGAACCTTATAAAATAGACGGGAAGGCTTAACAAACAGCTTGCACGAAAGAATAAATATCAAACGTTGTGGATTAACCTGACAAAAATCCTCACTCATGGACTTATTGCGTCTCTCCTGCTCTGATGTCTGTCACAGTTGCATCTTACAAATGGAGATTGAGTAGTATTACAAAAAATTGTTATAATTCTCTCTCAAACCGTTGTTTACCATCCCATACGACGAAAGTACTAAAGACGATTGAGACATTTGGAGTCTTCACTTCTTTTGAATGAACGCTTAAGATGAGTGGTCATTGACTTCGACCAAGTTGACAAATGCGGTACAAACTCAATGAGATAAAGATGTTTGATTTTTCCAACCTGAAATGAGTTGACCACTTGCTCTTTCTCGCTTCATCTTAACAGTGATACGTTGTATATATAACGTGTAAACAAAATGCGACCGTCAATTAACGACAACGATGGTAAGGTAAAGGAACCATTGACAAGATTACGCAACTTCAGAACTCAGAAGCGGAAGAGCATTCGGATCACCTTAAGTCAACATTACGACACTTGAAGGTTTTTGAAGCGTCATATCAAAACAAGATGTAACCTTTACCTATTGTCACATCATGTTTCGATTTAAAACTAGCTCATTTCAATTCTATATTCAAATTTTTATTCTACCGTTGCGTTGTTGGCGATTAGTGATTATAATGGATGTCGTTTTCTTTTTCACTTATTATTATTATGTACAATATTATTATGCTTATTGCTATGAATGAAACGTCTCGAGCTCCTCTGAGTTTCTATTTGCTTTCTAAAAAGTGTAAAATAGCGTAAAGCGTTAAAAATTCTCGGACTTTTTTTTATCTTCATCTTTTCACTTCGCGTCTTGAGTTGAAGAAAAATAATACATTTGACGTTAGAAGCTTGGAACCACCAAACATATCATGCCTTTGGACAATATGAGATGAAATGTGCAGCTGCAAAATCTACGTTATGCAATGTTGTGAACGAGTGACATAAAGAATGGTTGGTTTTTTTGGAACCCTTTCTGAAACGAGGGACAGGACAGGGTGACAAGTTTTAGTTCTGGTTACTCAACTTGCTGGCACAAAATCCGTACAGTTGCATCAAGACGAACGTAGGTGGAAGCTTAAATAAAGCTATAGTAAGGGTTGAACATGAAAAATGACCGAGAAATTGAGAAAGGAGTAAAAGGAGTCGCCGCCACAATGAACCCGTTGGAATTTCTGTCCATGTTCCTTTTTCGTTTCAACGGCTTTTTTTAACCATTCAATCGATATGGTCGGAATCTTTTTTGGTTTTATTTGTTTGAAGTTGTGGATTTAACGCAAAGTCGATGAAGCACATCCAAAAATTTCTTTACTATCAAAGGATCGAGAGTAAATTGGATTAACCTTAGTGTCATGTGCGGTTGGTTAAAACTGCTCGAAATGTGCATGTGCAGCAACACCATTTCCAAAACTTGAACTGTTATACAGTTTCGGCATCCTTTACCGCCGACACTAGCAGGAAGGAATGGTATTTTGTAAAATATGGTAATTTTGAATTTCTTCACCACTCGAAAAAGTCACTCGTCACGATTTAGCAGGTATCTCATTCAGTGATTCGCAGTGAGTTTCATACAATTCATTATATTGAACTAGATTCATTTTATTCTGGTTGTATAATATTCAAATCTGCAATATGATCAAAAGTTATTAATTTCCAATGCATTAATAATACAACTTCCAATTTTGCGAAATTAATGACAAGTTCGCTTTCACGCATGGATAAGCCTGAAAACAATATCCGTGTGTTCCTGTAAAGAATCTCTTGTGAGCTCTTATGCGGACTGAGTGAAATGCGGTGACAAATTATGATGTCATAAATTAAAAGACGATTAAGCTCAATAACGTTTCCCATTATAAATTCAGATGGAAAGGCAGTCTGGAGCGAGTGTAGTGTGACTGTGAATGGAGTATAGCTGGATCCATAAAGCATAAGCTGAAATATAAAAAGAATTGTGTGAGCACATTGGTTGTGGTCGCTGTTAAAAAGGACAATAAGGTTTGTGAAAGATAGGAGGATGGGCAGATCAGTTAGCGGCACACACACACGCACGACTGACACAATGCGTGATGAGAAAGCGGTCTTCCACCACCATCAACTGCATCAAAAAAGTCAGTCAGTCACTCAGTCAGTGGAATGAACCGAGCTAAATAGTCAAAATGGACAAAGGCTTCGCAATAAATTTGAGTATGAAATTTATTTGAAATCATTACTCATTTAAGAGTGATCAAATGCGTGGACTTGCCTTCCACCCGGCTGGTCATGTGATCATTAGAACGTGCGTCGAACACTAATGATTATCTTGAAGGGATGCCCCGTGTTTCCTACCCTAACAACCTATAACATGCTTTCGACCGAAAAATTAGTGTAATAAATAACTTTGTGCTCGTTCTCATTCTCTGATGGGTATTTTCGGAAGCATCTGGCTTTGCAATAGTCACAAGTCATAATATTATAGAAAAGCTAAACTAGCTCTGGCTAAGCAATAATTTCACAATCAAAATATAAACCGCATAACATTAAATTGCAGATGAAATAAATGTATAATAATAATTGTCAACAAATTGAATGTAAGCTTCACAATGATAGTTGATTAAGATTTTCTGCGTACAATCAAAGTATCGCCATTTTGACGCCATATACTTGGCCCAGCTTATCAGTTTCAACGGAAGATAAGCCACCATTTCGTGTCAGGTTTGCATTGCATGCAATTAATTTTCAAGGCTTTCCAGTAAAGTGACAACTCATTCCAAGAATTTGAGTAATTTTGCAGTTTCCACATAAGTTCATGGAATTTTTCAAATAACGTAGCCACCAAGCTAAGCACAACGTGGTGGTTCCTTCTCCTTTGAATAAGTAGACAAACAAGTTGTTTAAAAAGCCGATAGCGTGGAAGGAAACGTTTGAGTTTTGGTGATGCGATGTGAGCTTTCAATTTCACATTTGAGACTGTATATGTGGTGGCTAGAACTAGAACCTCCCAGAGAGCGAATCGAATCTTCAAATCCTTACATAAATTTTTAAACTTTCGAACAAGGCTTTTGTTGATAAATGGGAGCGACTGTACGGGCATTAGATATAATTGATGTGACGGACTTCTTCTCAACGTCTTCTCAGCTTCCCTCCGTCCAGAAATGCCGAGATTTCTCTCGGTAAAAATATTCCCTGCGTCTTATTCACTCAGAAGTACTAAAGATGCAAAATAAATGGTCCTGTCCTATCATGTAGATAAATGCTTATTGAGTACTTGTACGACGCACTTATCAGTGAAACCTGTACGATTGAAACCTGCTTCAATGTCGCAGTAATTACTCCAGTAAGTATTAATTATGGTGAATTCATTCAAAAACCATAATATAAGAACATTTTGCCCGAAACACTTTTGAATAAAGTAAAAAATCAGTAAAGTCGCGAACTCGATAGACCATTAATCAGACGAGATTAAATTTCTCATTTTTTGTAAATACGCAGTAAAATGTCCTTGATACGAAATGACATTGAGGACATTCACATTTGCCTGTAAAAATAAGTGGACAGTTGTCAAGTTCATTTACAGGGAACGCTTATGTAATTCACATTTAGTGAAATGCAGTCGAGACTGCCACATTAAATCTGTTAACTACATTATGTATTTATGTGAAATACTGAAATACATATAATATTATAAAATGAAAAAAAAGTGAAATTCAATGCCAGCAAGTGATTATGAGCTTATATTCTGAATGAGGTACACAATCAAGATCCAATTACCAATTACCAACAGTACAAGCCGCACTTCCCGCTGTGGCCTAATTACATAAGTAAAACTGCAAACAGAGGTTGATAATCCGGGAAAGAATGAGGGCACATGAGATTTTATAAGCTGAGCAATACGTTATGAAGACGACATGGACGACACCAACATGCATTGTAATTAATGGATTAGTTTGTCACAAATTAAGTGTGGGAACGCTGATAGGGTCGCACACAGAGTGGAGTTAGGGCTGGAGCGACGCAGCCATGGTCATGCATACTGATGAGCAGCGTAAAGTCTATTCTTTGATTTGATGGGCATTTGCTCATTGCTCCTACTGTAAACTTTGATCTGATGCAAGTCTCAGTTTAGGTCTCTCGGGCGGATTTATATGAGTCACTCTTATCAAACGGACTGGTGCATGGGGAATCACAGACATTATTCTTCGATTCTTCATTGTGACCTTTAATGCATCGTATTTCTTAGTGTTACTTGTTACTGAAGTATAAAGCGAATATATGACTATATTGAAAAAAAGTAAGAGTCCAAAGAGGTCCCTTGAAGGAAATTTATATTAGTAGAAGCGACGACAACAACGGAGACTGTGAACTGAGCACTGAGTAGAGCATGAAGAGACAAGGCACACACAGTCAAGCTTTCACTCATTGTGAGACTTGAATGCATTATGCAGATACAGATGATACAGACAGGACATGAGCATGGGCCATCATCATCCATTCACGTATCACCTAACCGACACACAATTTCTCTCTTTATCCGTTTCTAAATATCGGATCTGTGTTTGGAATAGGTAATGTGGCTCACTCACGGTTCTGTTTCGCAGACAGTGCAGTGCAAGGAAGGGCAGTGCTTTGCCATTGCCTCTAAAGAAGTAATGTGAATGGAACTTGTTTGAACTTGGAGGAGCTACTTTGTTTGTCTACTTGCTTGCTATTACAATCACTTATGCATGGTATTCTTAATTCGGTGGCCTTTACGGAGATGAGTTACAGTCTGCAGTGCATAAAGACTCAAAAGCACGAGAAAAGGGCTCGCTCGCGGACAGAAAATAGCTCGGTGACATTAAATGAAAGGGGTCAGTTGGCCACAAAGAAGGAACGGTCCTGAGACCATACGGAAATGAATCGTCACGAACTTGGAGCGTTTGCATTTGCATAATACTACACAATCAAATGCATGTGAGACGCGGCTTTTGATCAAAACCGTCTTTTTATCACCACTTTTATGAATATGATTACAACCTACCCTGCAGTCCTATCTGTCCCAGCCATCGACTCCAGAAATAAAGGGCGTCCGTCCTGATTATATAAATAAAGAAGGGGGTCCACTATGCAAATAAACTTGAACTTGAACTTCTTTTGCTCACACAAGAATACGTACATATTACTACTATATATAGTAGAGGGATTCGTCGTCTTTCTCACTTGCCTTCTCTTCATACAAGTAGGAAATACTTCTCTTCAAAAAAATTATATGTTCTATTATGGAAGAAGATCATCTATTCTGAGAGGATTTTTGTTTGGTCTCGTACGTCTGTCTCATTGCAATTATATTATATTATACATAGAATTCACTGAATGTGGGAAAACTCGAACGAAAATCCTTTTAGCGTTTTCTTTCACTACAACCTGAGTCTCTCTGTTCCTCTACATTTTTATAGCTTGCCTTCTCGCATTCAAAAAGAGTTGATTATGTATGTACGGCCAGGCCAGGCTAGTGCCTATTTGCCTATTTTCTGAAGTCCACAAGCTTGTTAAAATGAAAACTGGACGAATCCCACAACTCTCAAACTTTGTAAAAGGTGAACCTGAAGATCTCAACTGACAGCATTCAACACAAACCCTCAAGCTAAGGCTAAAGGGAAAAGGAAAAAAATAGTTTTCATATGAGCATCAAAAGCAGAGTTTATAATCCTTTTTCTACTCAATTGTCTCATTAAAATTTTTATTGCTCTCTCTACACTTTTCATTTCTTTTTGTCACCTCTTTCTTTCCACAACCATTCTTGTATATAAAAATCCGCCGTTCCTTCATGCTCCTCTGAACTCACGATGCGCTCGAGACGATGCGGCGATAAACCCAATAGGACAAATGTGTAAGCAAAGCTATTAAGTTGATAGTAAAGCAATGGAACATTATTCAGTTGAATTAAATCAAAAGTGAAAGTCGTATTCTTTATTATTAAAGAGGACAAGAGAATGAATCTGCAAAGACTGAGGCGTGAAGGAAGCAGCAGTGTGCGCATTGACAACTATACACGAAACATTAAAAACGACACATGAGATCTGAAGGAACTGAACATGTGTCTTCTAACTGTTTGTGTGTGGTAGTGTGTGGTACTTGAAATGACACACATTTTCACTAGTGACGCAACTGCTACGGTTTGATATTACGGATTTATGTCTGCATTGTTACTCGAAAAAGTCTAATAAGGATTTATTATTTTTATCCAACACTTTTCCAATTCATCTGTAATGTGTGACATATCGTAAATGAACAAACTGTTCACAAGTATTCCTCTGTAAGATAATCTTGTTCCACTTGCAAGTTAATGACTTGAGAAGCACAATATAAATAATATAATCAAGCGTCTCAAAGCAATGCCCTACTTTTATAATGCTCTGGAATGAGGATTGGAATCACAATCAGCTAAAATATCCTTGGACGGAAACACCACAATCTCTTGTCTGGTCTGGTCGTACCGCTCTTAGCTTTGTTGTACTTCTTATTAACATTATTCGTATAATGTGAAAATTTTGCATTTTACATTCATAATTATGACATTGTGTTGAACACTTTACATGTTTGTGTTTGAATGAATCCAATATCCAATCAATGTCACAGGCTGGAAAGATGGTTCTTTTGAGGACACATTGCTTCGCATCGAAACAAAACCGTCGTGGAGGAAGACATTCAAATGAGCGTCATCGTAAAGTAATCATACAATGGGACCGGATGAGCTTGAGATTAGCGCGTGTAATCAGAGCACGTAAGGCTCTCGTGGCAAATACGATCGGTTTGACTACCCATTTTGACGACTTTACTAAAACTACGCAACTGTGTACTCGTTTAGAAAAGCGATAAACCTGTGCCAAGCTTTTGACACAAGAGACATAGAAAACAACGAAGAGGGATCCTATAGTTTAGCTATGCAGATACATCTGCGTTTTTGAGTCGAAGGTGTCCTGGTTGAGGTCGAAGTAGAGCCTTCTTGTCAAACGTTCATAGCATTGTCGACAGAGTGGATGGCAGGAGATATTGTTGTGGATAAAAGACCCATTGCACCTGGTGCAACCAAGTTTGAAGTAGAGAAGTGAAGGATGGACCACCGCGAGGCCAGGTGAAATTTTTTCAAAGGGCCACCACCTATTCTCTTCTCTTGACACAATCCACGCGCCAATCAAATCCACTACTCTCAGAGTTCAATAACAATTCACCATTTAAATGATCTGGCGTAAGTAAAGCAAGTAAAGCTTCAAGCAGCCGGTGATGCTCATCGTTTGTATAGCTCAAGTTGATGGTGCAATTCCATCCGTTTCCTCCCAGCATGCAAAAGTGGACAGGCGAGATTGGAGCTTGTTGTTCTCGCTTGCACTGGACCGTCCATGTCCAGTCAGGCTGGAATAACTTTCCAACAATGTTTGCGACATAAAGGCAAGGTTCATGAAATAGAGGAATATTCAACTGATGAACTCTTAGTTAGTCTCGTACAAGCAATGCTATACGCACTCACATTTTACTACTGACACAGTTTGAATATGGTCAACTGTCATTGTCACCCACCAAGCAAAAGACACAATAAGAGATCAGTAGTCCAAGATAACGTTTATTAAATCATCAAAT
>JABASF010003363.1:0-10560 GCA_019776145.1 Harlomillsia oculata
GCTTCGCTCCACCTCCGACCGGCAATGGCGGCGGAGACGACAATGCACTAACTAACAACCCGGACCACCCGGTGGGGGCTGCTCACCAGCATGTCGTAAGCGTCGCGTAAGCACCAGCGCCCGTCAGCCGAGGATCGGCCATAGGCCTGCTCCATTACCCACAGCAGCGTGTCGCGCTGGAGCGAGCCGTTCCTGGCGATCGCCTCCGCGACAGCCTTGGCGGCGGTGATGGGGGGTTCGGTGAAATCGAATTCGAGGGCTGCGGCTGAGGTGCGCATCGAGGGGCTCCGTTCTGTCGCCCGGTGCTCATCACCGGATCAACAGGCCGGAGGCCTCCCTCTCCTCTAGTTTAGTGGGTTGCGTGTCAGCCTGGAGCGAAGCCCAAAGAGCTAGCTCCGTCAGGCCGCCTCGGACGCCATCTCCACGTCTTCGTACACCTTGAGCTGCTCGTCGGACCTGACATCGTCCGATCCTGCCAGCGTCGCGATCTGCGGAACGATCGGCCGGGCTCGCTGTGCGTGCCGGGCCGTGAACGTCACGAACGTCTGCAGGCGAGGCCGCCCAGCGGTGGGTACCTTTTCGCTGTGCAGCGACAGCGAGAAGCCCGGCAGGCTGTCCTGCTCGGCCACCTTGGTGATCTCCGCGCGCGCATTCCGAAGCCGGGCTGCGCCGCACCCCATGCGCTGCGCCACCTCCTCGAGACCGAGCGTAAATGGCTGGTCGGGCTGGCAATGGAACATAGCGATCTCGTAAAGTCGACGCTGGATCGGAGTCAGCGTGAAATAGTCGAGATCATAGGCCGCGAGACGACGATCGCGAAGCACGGCGCGATAGAACCAATCGCAGACCGTCACCTCGATATATTTGACGCGCTTCTCGCCGCGTACATCCTCCGCGTAGACTACGCGAAAGTGATCGAGCCAGGAGAAGTTGTCTTCCTGGGTTTCACCCCCCGTCGCAATGTTCGTTTCGACAACGGTATTCCTGAGCCGCCGCAGAGCATCGATCAGGTAGGTGTAGGAACGCTTGCTCGCGTTCGAACCGGTGATCCGGAACAGATCGTGCGCGGTGAAGCGGATGGTTCGCGCAGGCGAGCCACCCCGGTCGAGGAGATCCGTCATGATGCTCGCGACGTAGAGCAGGATCTCCTTGTCGTAGATCGTCGCGATCCCGTGTTTCCCCGACGACACCTCAATGCTCACGCCTTCGGCCTGAAACGTCATGGGTTCGAGCTGTCGGGCCTTCTTCAAAGCGAAGAACGGAAACTCGGCCACGGTCCGTTCGCCCAGAATCTCTCCGAGCAGGGGGCTATCGAGCGTAAACAGGTTGCCTTGTATCTCCATGGGTCGCGCCATCGGGGGACTCCTCGAGGGAGGTGATGACAAACATTGGCGCCCCGTTGCAACGCCCGATCCGCATTCTCCCGGGCTTTCGTGCGGTAAAGCACGAGCTTTAGAGCCTTTAAGCGCCGATCTTCGACCGATCTGCCGCCTCGATCCCGTTCAAGGAACGAGTGCCGACTGGAATGCTGATCAGATCCGATTCGCTTTCGGCCCTGCCGCCTTGATTCGTGCTTTACCGCACGAAAGTGCCGGTCCGTAGCGCGTGAGCGGCCCGGATGTGGTGAGTTACCGCACGAAAGGTCATCCAAACAGGTCAATGCGGGCCAGCTTCAGGCGGGAAAGCGCACGTAAGCCAAGCCCCGCGGACGGTGATGAGGACGAAAACGCGCACGAAAGCCGGTAGAGCATCGATGTAGCGGCGCCCTACCGGATTCTGAACCGCGTCAGGATCTGGAGTGGAATAGCGCACGAAAGGGAGCGAGCCGCCCTGCGTGTCGATGGGCGAGGTTCGAGCGACGTTCGTGCTTTACCGCACGGAAGGGTCGTAGGGGCGCGGCTCGCAGCGGCGGGCAACCACCCGATCACTGGAGCGCCGGGCTGGTGCGGAAGCCCCAGAGGCTCTTCGACAGATCGAGTTCGCCGCGATGAGCGCGGGTCACCATTCCAGCGAAATAGGCGCCCGGCGTCAGGCGGATTTCATCGCGAGCGTCCCGTTCCGCTGTGATCATAACGGCGATCGACGCCCCATCGGCGCCGAGATGGTCGAGCGCATCAACCCAGGTCCCGGTTCGTATGCCTAGATCGTTCCGAAGCCGGGCAGCGGCCCGATGAAGATCGGTCCAGCCCGGCCGGTCACGATCTACGTACATCGCCGTGGTTGGAAACATCTCGACGAGCTCACGGGGCGAGGTCTTGAAGTCGCTCTTGGACGGCGATGCCGGGAGCTCGGCTTCACCGTCATGTCCGCCCTCCCGATCAAAACTACAATCTCGCAAAGCCTGTACGGATTTGAGAGAGGGGTTGGTTTGTATATGTATGAAGGGTGAGGATTTTGACCCTGAGCCGTCTGTTTCTACGACAAACATGAACTCGTCGATCGTGCGGCCGATCTCCGCTTCGACAGCCGGAAGACCCGCAATCGCGGCCTCATAGGCCGTTGCGTCGCGGCTCGTGCGCGCAGCTGCGGCTTGCTGGGCGATCTTCTCGATGGCGTCCTGAAGCGCGATCCAGTGCGAGCCGGTCAGGCGCATGTCGGCCGCCTGGGCGAGCGCCTGCGCAACCATGCGACGTACCCGCGCAATCTCCTGGCGGCCGAGTTTGTCCATCCGGGAGAAGGCGCTGTGAGCCTCTGCTGCGGCTTTCAGCTCCTGAAAGCGGACGCGTAGAGGAGAGAGATCGATCCCATAGGCGCTGATGATCTCGCCCGTGTCGCTTCTCTGTCCACGACGACGACCGTGGGCGGCGTCGCGCATCGTGACGAGAGCCAAGGCGCGGAGCTGGCGGAGCCGGGCCTTGATCGCACTCTCGGTGACACCGGCGAGCTCAGCCAGCGTGTAGTTGCTCGGCCACGCGATCGGCCGGGCATCGCCCTTGTAATCGTCGGGGCGGGTGTAGCCGATCAGATGCTTCAGCGTCTCGAGCGCTGACGCGCTCAGTCCGATGGCCGTCTTGGCGCCGTCGAGGATGCGGTAAAGATCGTTGCGATCGACATCGCCCGCGGTCTCCATCCGCGCTGCCAACTCCCGCTCGATATGTCGGGTGAGCGCGGAGATCGGGCGGGCTCCGGTCCGCCCCGTAAAGGCGGTTTGGGTATAGGACATCGTTCGACACTCCCCGTGGGAGGCCGTCACCAGACAAAGCTATAGCGTGGCGCGAGGCGCGCGATCTTGAACGGGGCGGGGGAGGGTGCTACCTACAGCTACTGTCGTAGTAGGCCTCACGCTTGCCGGCGTGTGGTAGCGGATCTCCGCAGGGTGCCCGGCCTCGTGCCGGGCATTCTTTATTTGGTCACAGCCGGCTCCCTGTCCCGCCGCGATTCCCTTTGATCCGGCGTCGAAACCAGAAGCGTGGAAAACGGCGCAGCGTTCAAGGCAGCTGACTCGTGCTTTACCGAACGAAAGGGGCACCAATTCTCGTGCTTTACCGCACGAAACCGCACGCGCCGCGCTCGCCGCAGTAAGTGACGGTCAAACGCCTAGTCGTTCTGCGCCCAATTGCAGATCAAGCCAGTGATCGAGGGCGTCGCCAAGTACAGGCTGCATCGTGACGATCAGTCGGCGGCGGTCGTTCGGGTCCGGTCCACGGCTGATATAGCCCAGCGCTTCGATGTTCTCGATGTGCCGCAGCGCTGTCGTCGTCGATCCGCCACTCAGGCTGCAGAGTTGCGAGACGGCGACAACGTGCTGTTCACGCGTCGCGACGTATAATTCTAGGATCATGTCCCAGCTCGGATCGTAGAACCGAACACCGGTGAATTGTGTAAACCTGCGGCGTCGGCCCGAGAGGATCGCCTTCGCCGCAGCGAGACGCCCCCCGTCGCTTTCTTGGCTCGACCGCTGCGCAGTAAGCAGGGTGTCCTCGATCGCCTTGCGGGGAAGGCGAACGACGACGTCTATGAGTTCGTCTCCTTGAGATGCTGTAGCCATTGTCGTCTCGACCCATCTCGGATGTGGGGCGCGGCATGAGACGCCAGGCGGAAAGTCCCGAGCGCGAGCGCGCCGAGTGCCAGATAGGCGTAGATGCCGAGGCCGGTGTGGTAGGCAAAGAGCGGCACGCGCGGCAGCAGCGCTCCGCAGATGCTCATAAAGAGATCAGCCAGAGCGAATCCTGCTGCCCAAACGGGCCAGAAGCGAGTGGTCGTCGTTCCCAGCCAGAAGAAGCCGGCGGCGACGGCGGCGTCGATGGCGAGCACCCAGCCTTCGGCGGGCACCCAAGCGCTAGAGGGGGCAAGCAGCCGAAACGCTATCGTTGCGCCGAAGCCCGCGACGTTGATCAAGACGCCCAGCCGCTCGGGTCTGCCGCCCCGCACCAAGGCGAAAAGCAGCACGACCACCATGACCACGTTGAAGACGACCGCGAGGATAACCTGGGTCGTCACAGGCTTCGCCGTCCCCCGTTTCTCAGGCCCCCTGCAGCTCCCTTTCCTCTTCCGACGCGATTGCCGGTTTCGGCAGGTTCTCGCCCCAACTCGTTTCGGAGAGGCCGAGCTGCCGGCCGGCCTTTTCGATCGAGAGGTGGGCCCGCAACGCCATCTGGTCCTGACCTTCGACGAGTGCAGCGAGCGCCGCCACAGTCGCCTTCACCGTCCGCTGGGCCATCGCAGGGGAGAGCCGATGAGCGTCCGTCGCGTCGAGCGTGGTTAGGAGAAACTGGGCGGTGTCGCGGGCTGCAAGATTGATCGATCGCTCGGCCTTCCGCAGCTCGTCGGCGATGATCCGGCTGGTGTTCGTCAGTGCGTTCATTGCGCCTCCTCGGGCGCACAGCGCCCGTCAAAGTGGTTTCAGCCCAAGCAGGAGGAGCAGCGTCACGAGGGCCATGCCGGCCGCAGTCAGCCCTAGCGGAACAACGATCGCGATGATCGTGGTCCAGGAGGCGACCTGCTTCCAGGTCATCATGTTCGCTGCCGCCCTAGCGGTCGGCCAGGCAGGAGGAAGCGGGAAAGTCGGCTCGTCGGAAGGTAGGGCGATTGCAGGGGGTAAAGGCTCTACCCCGGCGTCGTGATCAGCGAGGAGGCGTGCTGCGTCAAAGCGTGTCGGCACGCCGAGGAGATTGTTCGCCTTCAACAACTGCTTGTCGACAGCACGGTGGCTGCTGCCCGTCGTCGCCGCAATCTCCTTCGAGCTGCGATTTTGGAGCACGAGGCGGAGGTAGGATTTTTGCCTCTCGGATAACAGGCCGATCCGCTCCGGGGGCGTCAGCCTGTCGTTGGAGGTGGGGAAGGGGGCGGTAGGGTCACGACCGGGATCGGTGGTCAGCATTCTTGGTACATAGGTGCGCAACTCGGAACGGTTCGACTCCAGGTCAGGGGCAATTTCGACTCACGCGTCACCCCATGCAAGGCTTCGTTCGCAGCCGTCTCGGCCAAGTGCTTCTAATGAAGGACAGATGCGTCACGAAGCGATGCGGACGCGTCCTGGAGGTACGTTGCCCAGAGCGACAGGATCCGCGCTTCTGCCGGCCGTTCCGCAGCGGAGATAGAAGCGAACTCAGCGAGCATGCGCGCAAGATCGCCGCTCGCAACGACGCGCTCCCGCTCTAGGATCGTGGCAAGGAAAGCCAGGCACTCGCCTTGCGCGCGCACCAGGGCATCCAACTCGGCCGAGATTGGAGGTTCCGAGTCTCGCTGAAGGGTCTCGGCTTCTCGACGCCAGCGCGCGGGTAACCATTTTGACAAAGCCATTGAGCGCGTCCCACCGTCCGCCGCAGCCGGGACGGTTGAACACGCGGGAACACTGGTAACCACGCCCCACGTATTCCCCACACCGGCAAGCCGACGACAAGGTCTTTTATTCCGCGGGCCGCCCGACAAAGTCGGGGACCCAGTGTTCGGCCGCACATGCGGGCCAGGTTCGGTGTTCAAGCCGCTCCTTGGCTTGCCTGCTATGGCACAGACGCGCTTTGAACGCACCCCAATCTTGTGGCGCCGATCGACGCAGAGGGGTGCTAGGCGACGGTGAGGCTCATGGTGTTTGCCGGAACGGCTATAACGTGACAGGGTGGCTATTTCGGGCCGGCTAATCTCGCTAGGCTCGGCGACATCGGTAATTGCTGTTATGAGCCGGTATCGGCGGCAGGGGCTCACTTGAGCATAGGTAGATTGGCCATGAAGAACGACAGCACACTTCCACTAGTACGCGCTGCACGGGTGTACCTACGAGTCAGCACCGACGAGCAGGACCTGTCCCGGCAGGAAGCGATTGTCGCCGGCGCACGCGCGGCAGGCTATTACGTCGCGGCGGTGTATCGCGAGAAAGCGTCGGGCGCGCGGTCGGACCGGCCAGAGCTGCTGCGCATGGTCGCCGATCTGCAGTCAGGTGAGGTGGTGGTGGCCGAGAAGATCGACCGGATCAGCCGCCTGCCTCTGCCTGAAGCCGAACTGTTGGTGGCGACGATCCGAGCCAAAGGCGCGCGGCTCGCCGTGCCGGGCATTGTCGACTTGTCCGACCTGGTTGCCGACAGCGCCGGTGTCGCGCGCATCGTGCTCGAGGCGGTGCAGGACATGCTGCTGCGCGTTGCACTGCAGACCGCGCGTGACGATTACGAGACGCGGCGCGAGCGCCAGCGTGAGGGGATCGAGATCGCCAAACGGGCAGGTCGGTACAATGGCCGAAAGCCGGACACGGCGCTGCACAAACGTATTGTGGGGCTACGCGAAGCGGGGATGAGCATTGCGCGCACCGCCGATTTGGCGGGGTGCAGCATCGCTCAGGTGAAGCGTGTGACGGCGCTGCATCGGGCTACAACGCAGACGGATTGACGCAGTGCAGCATGACCGTCAGTCTGATAGGATTGAAAGGAACAGCATAGCTTGCGGATCGTCATCGTCGATGACAGCGGATTGCGCGCGACCGTCCTCGAGGAGGGTCTACGCGAGGCGGGCTATGACGACATCCACCTCGTCCCGCCGCGGGGAGCGTTCGTGGCGAGGATCGAGCGGATGGCGCCGGACGTGGTGCTGATCGATCTGGGCAACCCGAGCCGCGATACGCTGGAAGAGATGCTGACCGTCAGTCGGGCCCTGGCCAAGCCGATCGCGATGTTCGTCGACCAATCGGACGATACGATGATCGAGGCCGCGATCGATGCGGGCATCTCCGCCTATGTCGTCGACGGGCTGCGCAAGGAGCGGGTCAAGCCGATCATAAATCTCGCTGTACGCCGCTTCAACGCATTCGCGCGGATGCAGACCGAGCTGAACGAGGCCAGGACGGAGCTGGCGGATCGCAAGATCATCGATCGGGCCAAGGCGATCCTGATCGCGACACGCGGATTATCGGAGCCGGACGCCTATGCGGCGCTCAGGAAGGCGGCGATGAACCAGAACAAGAAGATCGTCGATGTCGCATCGGCGTTGATCACCGCAAGCGACCTGCTCGGAGGCGGCGTATGACGCCGGTTTTGATCGCCTTTCTGCAGCTCACCGACGCTGCGCCGCTGATCGTGGCACGCGAATACGGCTTCGCGGAAGCCGAGGGTATCGATCTCACGCTTGTCCGCACGACGAGCTGGGCGACGCTTCGGGATCGGCTTGTCTACGGTCAGGTCCAGGCGGCGCAGATGCTGGCGCCGCTCGCCATCGCCGTGACGCTGGGGCTCAGCCAGCAGCCTGCCGCGCTTGCAGCGCCCTGCAAGCTGAACGTCAACGGGAACATGGTGGTGATGTCGGGCGACTTCGCCGCGGCGCTCGCACCCGACCTCGGGCAGAGGCTCGACGATCCGCTTGGCACCGCGCACGATTTTGCCGCGGCAATCGGGCTGTTCCGACGCAAGCCGGTGATCGGCGTCGTCCATCGCTTCTCAAGCCATGCACTGATGCTGCGGTATTGGCTGGCGAGCGCCGGGATCGATCCCGATCGCGACGTGGTGCTGCGCGTCCTGCCGCCGTCGCTGATGGTCGAGGCGACGCGTGCCGGCGAGATCGACGGCTTCATCGCCGGCGAGCCGTGGGGCAGCGTGGCGGTGAAGGGCGGCCTTGCCGAAGCGGTGGCGATCGGTGAGCGGATCTGGCGGCGTGGAATCGAGAAGGTGCTGACGTTCCGGCAGGATTGGCTGGAGGAGAATGGCGACACGGTCGATCGGCTGGTGCGCGCCGTGGCGGCTGCGGCGGCGTGGTGTGACGCTCCCGACAACCATGCCGCTCTGGCCGCCCTCTTGGCCCGGCCGGACTATGTCGATCAGCCGAGCGACGTGGTCGAGCGCGCCATAGCTGGAACGATGATGCCCCGAGTCGGTGAAGCGTCGCTTCGATTTCCGGACTTCATGCTGTTCTCGCGGGAAGCGACCGGCTTTCCGTGGCGCAGCCAGGCGTTATGGATCTATTCGCAGCTGGTCCGCTGGGGAATGATCGAGCGAACGGACGCCGGCGAGGCCGCCGCAGGCAGGGTTTTCCGCCCCGACGTTTACCGCCGTGCCCTGGCCGGTAGTGACACGCCCATGCCGGGTGCCAGCATGAAGGTGGAAGGTGCGCTGGGCGCGCCACTGCCGGTGGGGTCCTCTCGAGGTGCGCTCACGTTAGGTCCCGACCGCTTTTTCGACGGACGGGTGTTCGATCCCGATCGGATCGAGGATTATCTGGCGGGTTTCAGCACCCCCTGATCTTTGCCGTTGCAAGATGAATCGTTTCGCGCGATGATCGATCGCCACGCGCAACGATGCGCGCGCGATTGGACGGCGTGTCCCAGGGCCGGGACGCAGGGCCGTTCTTCCTGATGAAGCAGCAGAGCCGCTGACAGGGTGCCGCCTACGCGCGTCCCCGTCATGCGGCTTTTTTCATGTCCATCCCAGATCGGGGGATCACCATCATGGCAACGGCATATCTGGACGGCGCATCGCCTGCCGTCCCCGCGAACGAGAAGAGCTTCTGGCGCGCAGGTCACAAGCCGACGTTGATCGCCGCCTTCCTCTACTTCGACCTCGCGTTCATGGTCTGGGTAGTGCTCGGACCGTTGGCGCCCGAGATCAGCAAGGCACTCGCCCTTACGCCGGCCGAGAAGGGTTTGATGGTGGCGACGCCGACGCTCGCCGGGGCCGTTCTGCGCGTCGTC
Organism: Harlomillsia oculata; assembly: GCA_019776145.1. Lineage (NCBI taxonomy): Eukaryota > Metazoa > Arthropoda > Collembola > Entomobryomorpha > Oncopoduridae > Harlomillsia > Harlomillsia oculata. The sequence goes on from JABASF010003363.1 coordinate 9,107, forward strand.
AACGGTCTGCTGGTCGACCGGATCGGGCCGAAACGTTCGGGTGCGATCAGCCAACTGATCGTGATCGGCGGGCTGCTCTCGGCCTATCTGCTGGGCGTCGACAGCTTCGCCGGCACGCTGGCGCTCGGCGTCATCCTGGGCTTCGCCGGCGCCAGCTTCGCGATCGCGCTGCCGCTCGCGAGCCGCTGGTACCCACCCGAGCATCAGGGCAAGGCAATGGGGCTTGCGGGCATGGGCAATTCGGGCACGGTGTTCGCCGCGCTCTTCGCGCCTACCCTCGCCAAGCTGTTCGGCTGGAATGCCGTGCTCGGTCTCGCCTGCCTGCCGCTCGGGCTGGTGTTCGTCGCCTACATGGCGATGGCGAAGGACGCGCCCAATCCGCCCGCGCCCAAGCGGATGGTGGACTATTTCACGCCGCTCAAGACCGCCGACGCCTGGTGGCTGATGGCGTTCTACTCGGTGACCTTCGGCGGTTTCGTCGGGCTCGCCGCCAGCCTGCCGATCTACTTCACCGATCGCTTCGGCCTGACGCCGGTGATGGCCGGCTATTGCACCGCGGCCTGCGTTTTCGCCGGCTCGCTGGTTCGGCCGATGGGGGGCGCGCTTGCCGATGCGGTCGGCGGGGTCAAGGCGCTCTCGGTCGTGTTCGTGGTCGCGGCAATCGCGCTGGCGTTCGTCGGATACATGCCGAGCGTCCGCTCCGCGCTGGCGATCTTCGTCGTGGCGATGCTGGCGCTGGGCGCCGGCAACGGCGCGGTGTTCCAGCTCGTGCCGCAACGCTTCCAAGCGGAGATCGGGGTGATGACGGGGCTGGTCGGCATGGCCGGAGGCATCGGCGGCTTCTATCTCGCCTCGTCGCTCGGCTTCGCCAAGCAGCTCACCGGCAGCTTTTCCCCAGGCTTCCTGATCTTCGCCGGGCTGGCGCTGCTCGCGCTCGCCGGACTCACGGCGGTCAAACGCGGCTGGCGATCCCGCTGGGGCAAAGCTGCCCGCATCTGACGCACGCGGCCGAGGGCGGGCGCACGGACGCCTGCCCCGGCCTGGTCGGAGAGGGTCCATCCCGAGGGGGGATCACATGAGAACGCTATTTGCGACGACGGCTGCGCTGGCCGTCGCTGGGCCGGCCTGCGCCCAGGACATCAAGCTCACGCCGTTAATCGACGGCCGCGTCCGCTACGAGCATGTCGATCAGGACGGAATTGCGCGCGACGCCGACGCGCTCACCGTTCGCGTGCGAGGTGGCGTGCAGGCGACGAGCGGCCCGTGGAGCACGCTGATCGAGGCGCAGGGCACGCTGGCGGCGATCGACGACTATTATGATGGCGTCCAGGGCGCCGCCACCCGCCCGCTGGTCGCGGATCCGGAGAACGTCGCGCTCTACCGGGGGGCACCTCAAGGTTTGTCATATGGACAGCGGCAGTCGGAACAAATGGTCAACAAAAGCCTGAGCGTTG
>JABASF010003364.1:0-10553 GCA_019776145.1 Harlomillsia oculata
TTCAACCTCGATGGGACATTTATATTGCTAATTGGTACATCGTGTGATCAAATGCCACACATTGTGATGGATTATTTGCATTCATGTTGTATATTTGACTGTAGTTTCGGGACGCAAAAGTGGCAAAAGGCTTTTTACGATGTCGCCGTAGCGTATAGCGTATTTACTATACGACTATACTTGCTACAAACCGTGGTAATTGAGTTAAAGTTAAAGCTAAAGAGTCTTCAAGGGAATGAAAATGCGGCGGTGGTTAGCGGTGGTCGCAAAACCTAACAGAACGTACCATAAGCCAGTGAGTCAGTCAGTCACCTAAGCCAAGTTAGTACTTTAAAAGTCTTAAAAGTAAGAAGAAGAGCATTGTTGTGTCACAGACATACGTTTTATAACCAAAGAAAATGCAATTGAACGTTATACTTAAAGGGTACAGACAAGAAAATGCTTGATGCACAATTGCATGGGATGTGCCTTTGGATGGTATTATGGCATAGGAAAGTCTCGTCATCAGAACATCCGCCGTATAAAATGAGTCTTTCCCACAACCATATTTTCTAGTCTCACTTTCGATTTGCACTGTGACGGTACACTAACGCTCAATCCTTCAACGGCACAAGTTACCAAAAAGACAACAAGCAAAAACATATTTGCACTTGCGGTTTTTTATTTTTGAAGACCAAAAAAGCAGAGCGCATGCAATAAATAATTGTGTCGTTTTGGTTAGTGTGCTCAAAAAGGAGTTCCTACAGAGTGGAACGAAAGTCGGGATTTTCATATGAGACTCAATGCAGACTGCGGACCCGACCTTGTGTTCTGTGGTTCTCTGTCTTGTCAATTGTATTAAAGTGGTTTTCGGAGACGGTCCTTCAAAAAAAGTTGTGATTGAAACATACTTTTGCAGACTTGTCTGAAATAAATGTATTAGACACTTTTCTTCATCTTTAGTTTAAGGATTTTTTTTGTGATTGTTTTTTGTCCAAGTTGACGTTACACGGTGAAATCCGTGCCTTTGTGCACAATGTTTAAATTCACGCGTGCCATTGGATTTTTAGCTGTCTTCTTCATTTTACAAGGTATTTTCATTTCATTTATGCATTTCCATTACAGTTGTAAGATTAAGATTTGAAATTTTGACGATGATAATAATTATTTCATTTAGAAGAATACAAAAATGAAATGTTTTTCTTACTTCATTCATGATTCATGACATGACATATTCTTTCAAATTTTACATGATAATGTTCGAAGATAAGTTTTAAACTTGACATCGTTTCCAAATGCATGGATTCCGTTTATTATTCACATTTGAAAAATACTGTTATCATTTCAACAAGCGGAATGTTAAAGGCCAAAATGCTACATTATAATAACCCATAATTAAGAATAGACTTATATAGATTAAATGCACGCAAAAGGTAGACGATGGCAAAGGGTCATTAATTAATTAATTTCCCCGACAAGTTTACACACTATTTAGCGAAGACCTTAGACAAGTATTTTTATGGTCTTTAAAGTGGAATGGAAAACATTTAAGGTTATGTGACCCGGGCCTATATATTTATTATTGCCTATTTACATAAAAACCTATAACTATCCCTTGGATGAAGGCGAATGGGCGACGACTCACAACAAACAATGACAATGCAACAAAACGTCAAACCACGCTATACGTTACACAGTTACACTGTTACATCGTTGGTTATATAATATCTTGATTGAATGAGCTGCATAAGAATAAAAAAAATCGTTCCATTTTTCCCATTGCTCTAACTATACTACATTCAGCAATGTAACAATTGGTATCGTACGAATTAAAATCATATATGAACTGTAATGTAATACGATATACGAGTTGAAGGCATGCAAAGGTTTTTCGATCAGTCCTATTATGAGAACATTTTCAAAGGCTCGTACAAGAAAAGAAAAGACGCGTCAAGGAGACTCGTCTTCTTCGGAACACTTCTAATGTCAGTCAAGAACACAGAGGAACAATGTAAAAATCGTACGGAAAAATGTGGACACGACCGTACAATTCCATCACGATTTCCAACAAGTGCACAATGCGACACAATTCAATATCTTACGTCTAGATTGCATTAATAGATTTCCATCATCAAAAAATAGGTATAAAACACGAAAACAGCATTTTAATTACTGTTACATACAATCCTTATTAATTGGTTGGTATCTTGTTACAAAATCTTGTTTTGATTATTAGAGTTCAAATGAAGCTGCACTTGGTAAACAAGTGCATTTATGGAATATTTCCCTTTCAATATTCACATAAAATTAATAAGGTGCTGAACTGATGAAAATGTGTTTTAAGCGTTGGATATAAAACAGTCAAGTGTAATAAAATTGTAGGAATTTAAACGATGGCAAGTGTCTTGGCAGCATACCCGACTTCAAAGATTTCTGTATCTGATTAGGCATTAGGCACATTTTTAATGTGGAATTCGTACTAGACCCAATTACAGTGAATACATCCGACCAGATTTTTGAGATACAATATTAATAGCATTTAAGTTTTAATATGATTTTGATACAGGGAATTGTGTATTATATAACATCGTAAGCATACGTTGAGAATATTGTGGGACTCAAATCAAATGAACCTTAATGCATATAAAAGTATGATTAAATGCCATTAGCCATTACATTAGGTTTGTGCAGTATTCGTATTGTAACTCAGTCTCATAAACTCATAACGTTTTAAAACCAAACCAATGTATAAATCCATTGTTTTCGCAGTGTACCCCAGTGAATAACGTAATGCTGTTTCGTTAAAGTTAAAGTACTTACAGAATGGCAGGCAGAGATTTTACGTTTGCATGTCTCATCATGCCCATGCGTTGTTTTTTGCGATGAGCTAATACGATAAAAAGTGAAAGTACACAATTAAACTGCTCCTCACATATTTTTTAAGGGACTTGAGCTCCTTGAGCTTTTTGAAGTATCGTGTGCTTGATGTTACGTCGACAACTTGGAACTTTTCCCAAGCGATACTGCAACTGAAACTTTGTCCTGTGATAAGAATCATTTTTGTATTATATTAGAATGCGTGCAAAAGTGGTAAACTCGCCTATTCCAATTATGTTTAGTTATGTATCAATCACACATTATCCAAATCCAACAACACCTTGTACGGATTTCCACTTGAAGGACGCGACTCGCGACAAGTCGGAACCATTTGAGGACATTTTCGACAATGTAAATGTTTGCCATTCACTTAAATTAACATTTCAGATATAGACTTTAGATTCCGGTCGTGTGAATTTTACGTTTTCTTAAGTTGTTGTTTTTGCAGTAGTACGTTTTTTAAATTATAAAATCTAAATGTGATATACTAGTTCTACAGACTAAGTCTATTTTGGATTGTGTGCTCCTTTTGAGCTCAAGTTCAGACGTACGATAAACGGAAGACCTTCAACCCTTCTAATTTAGGTGACTGGATGACTTATTTTGATTAAACTGTCTGTATAAGAACCCTAGTAATTAAAATTGTGTTGGGTAGATTTCCTATCAAGTTGACATGTTGGGGACGAACGTGTAAATGTGAGATGAAGAATAGGCTATAAAAATTCATGATTTTGCACTAGATTCTTTTCTGAGATTGGAACATCACACGCATTTAATAAATTTGGATCAAGAGGAAGAAAAGAAAGGTTTGAAATTAAAGTCAGTGACTGGGAATTCATGAAATGGGAAGCTGATATTTTTATCTAAATCAAATCAATCCTCTGTGTACGTACTTTAACAACTTTTTTGAGTGCTCCTCTCTCTTAAATGGATCTTCTTCAGACTCAACGCTATTGTTAATTGGTCGAAAGTTGTCGATGAGGCGCAATTTCACCATTGTTTTTTTGGAATTACGTGATACCTAGTCAAATGTGTCAAATTAATATATTGTCCATTGTTTGCTTGTTAGTTAGTATTATGAAACATGTAATTAAAGCGACACGACGTGGCAAGGTTAAGTCATTTTTGGAAGATGTTTCTATGCTGTCTTTTGAATGTGGTAGCCACTATTACTTATAATTATATTTTATAGGTGACAGTTTTCATTGCTTTGAACTTTATATAAAACGGTATAAAATTATGGGGTTTCTTTTTATTCTATCATGCATTAATTACTCAGTTTAACGACAATAGTGTCACATTTCAACAACTACAATGCACTTCAGTGAAGGGCGCACTCAGAATAGAAGCTCATTCTGATTTTGTTGTCGTCAAGTCGTTGTGATTCCTTGAAAAAAGTGTATCGTTTTATTTCATACGTAGTATATTTCAAGTTAGTCACGCACGTAGCAATAATAATACGATTTTTGAACATTTAAAAAATTGTAATATGGCACATTTAAATGAGTAAGTTGTGTTTATAAAGCTCTCAGTTACTCTAAAAATCACACACTATTCTCACGCACAATCCTAAATTTTTTAAACTCAATCCTCTTAACTTCGTTTGTCTCAGTCTGGCATTGACACTTGCTGGTTTTAAAGTGAATGTGTTTCTTGACGCCTGTTTTGATGGTTTTTCTCCAACTCTCACACATGTGTAAACGTTTCAGATTGAAAAATGTACTGTTTCGAAACGCATTATTTTACCGTTTGTATCTAATGAATTCAAAAATGAGATTTCATATTTTGATTTATACGTTTTCTTGCTCCCCTGTGCGGTTTTATTCTTGTTCGCAGCCCCTTTCATTCATTTTTTGTACTCGTCCGTCGTCAGCTCGTCAGTTGTCATTGATTTAGCATTTATGTCATTGAAACCAACGTGAAACAAAACAGTTCGTTTCGATAACAGGATTTCATGTGAAGATGAAGATGTAAGATACCTGACCTTTTATCAAATCCGGTCATCGGTGTTTCCATTACATTTTTTGTTCCAAGTCATCCAAGTACGCAGAATTCCTTCTTACTGGTTACTCTATACAATGACCAATATCACATTACAAGGTGTGAATTGTAATATTATTCGCTGACACTGCGTAGTTAATGGATTAGTATTGTACTTACAAATACGCACGTGTGAAGTAACAATATCAAATACTTAGACAGGCTTATAAAAAGCGAACAAAAGCATTTACAAAACCGTCTGTCCTCAAAACTGGGATTCAGCATAATAAGTAGCTTTGCTATTATAAATTTATTCCGTTTTTAGGAGGAAACCATGAACCAGTTTGGTGCTCGCTATTTCTGAACATTGCGTAATATTAAGCACGTTTAATAAGTCCAAAGTATAGAAACAGTACTTTCACACTTGACCGGAAATGTGTTGATAACATTTCTGATATCAGTTTGTAACCGAATCAGTTTAGTCATGCTTCAACTGCCAACTGCCATGCCGCATGCCATCACGACGATGACGCAGGGTGACGAAAAGAATGTCGCATTTATGTTGTTCACATCTTAATCTTTGCGCGATTTTAGTAGCAATGTGTCATGCTTTGAATGCATATAAGATTATTTTGTCACGTGGATTTCAGTATGAAATCGGTAGAAAACGCACAATGCGATTTAATACAAAAGCCGCTGGATGACGTTTTTTGCATGCAAACGTGTCCTGTGCAAAATGTTATTTAAAATTCATGACGATTGCGTTTTTGAAGTCATGTCGTTAATCGACGTAAGAATGGTCAGTGACGGTTATGGGATGCCTTGATGTAGATTTGGAGTTGTTTGTAAGACTTTTAGTAGTGACAAATTGTGGCGGATGAAATTCTGTGTAGCTCAAACGGTGCGGTCAGGTCACGACAATGAGAAAGTGGATAATAGCATATAGGCATTCGCTAAGCGAACAAATGGCACATTTATCTTAGAGTGCACTGAGACATTAAGAGATCTTAAACTGAACTATATAAACGCGACATGTCGCCTTCGTCGTGCGGATGATACTTTGTTGAAGCATGCATGATGAACCACGCGGACCAAGTTTTGCAATTCTTCGCAACAAACAACAACATCATAGAGAGTATAAAAATCGTTATGAGATGAGCTAATACAGAAAATCTCAAGGAAGTAGGCGAGGAGTGCCGGCAACACGGAATTTAGCATTTTAAACCTTAGAATTTAGAAAGAAGACTTTGCTTGGGAAAAGATCATAAGGGCATTCAAGCATTCGTTTAATGTGACAAGCTACACAAAACCGAGAAAGAGTGATTGATGCCCATGAGAAGAAATTAAATGCTCACGAGTTGATTCACTGCTTTTTGGCAATTGAGAACAGTTTTTATGTTGTGCTATCGTCTGCTATTGTGGGCAAAATGAAAGTTTTTTTGTGAGAGACAAACTTCTTCAATAGTCAATTTACTAAACGTACGTGTTTCTGTTTAATTTTCAGAACTATGGATTCCAGCAGCAGCAGTTCGAGTAAAAGTTATTAAAGTCATTAGAAAGGTAATGAACTTGATTTTTATAATTCATTATTCATGTAGGTATTAAAAGTTAAAACATAATTTATGATACTTCAACTGTTGGGGATTTCACTTACTAATTTTTCGTTGACAGGATAAACGCCAAGCTCAAAGAGGGTACACTGACGTCCCTGTGGATGAAGGGTATAATGACGTCACAAATTCATCTCCTGCTCCTTTAGACTCTGAAGTGTTCAACGACAGGTTATCCGGAGTTGACACCAGGTTTACACTCGATCCCGAGAATACAAATGTAGATTATTCAAATGGTTATCCGAGTGGCGGATACGCACCATCACCTTCGATTTCAACTACAAGCGTTGAAGAAGTGCAGCAACAACCAGAAGCAGCAACAAGTAAGTTAAAATGATTAAACTCATAGTCACAGTTTATTAATTTGAATAATAGTATCTTACAGTTAGAAAGTTTTCATCAACTTAAATGTTTCTGCATACGGATCCTTTTCTCTTTATGACGTATCATACTTAATGAAAGATGTCATCATCCCATGTAATTCAATAAGTCCCCAGTTTATCCTATCAAGATGAGTCAAGCATCAGCATGAAAAGGAACTTTAACTTCTTACTTCACGTGAAACCTTTTATACCAATAAAATGTATGAATGTTTCCCTATGGCCTAATTGTATTACACGTAATGAGTAATGAGGCAGTAACGTCAGGAATCCTAGTATTACAACTTACAACCAGGAGTAACATTTCTCAGCATGTGTTCTACACTTGTTTACAAACAAAATGCTCAAGATTATTCTATTTGATAGGCAGGGGAGGACGACCCAGTCTCGCACGGGTTATTTACAAATCGTCTTATAGGGATTTTTTTGCAATCGCTCACATTCACATTATTGCTAAAACTCTTCGTAGCACCACAGCACAGCCACAAGAGTAATGAAAAGATAGCAGTACCGGCAAAAGTATTCCTGATTAATAATCATCATAAAACATAACGCGTTTCATACAAATAATGTATGACATTACGTTTTTATGTCATTTTATGCGGTAGAATCAGTCGAATTCATAATCAAACCAAAATATGAAATGGAGCTCGTTGTCATAAGTAAAAAAATACAAAGCATTCATTCGCTGATACAAAATGAAAGCGAGTCTTCTTTGCTCTTTTAAGTTCCATGTCGTGACTTGAATTGCGACGTCAACAACAGCGACAACGGTCCTTTCAAACATCGTAAATCCAAGTTGTAGTTGTATAGTGTAGAACGAATATGTTTTGTGGTTACAGGACTCAACTTCGACGAGTTTAATAATCCATTTCAATGCTTAACTAAAGAACTAAGCACACAGTAACCGAAAGTTACAAGCCACGCGAATGCAAAAGTTAACTATGCATTATTATCATTGGAGTGTATTTGAACAAATGGACTTTTGTACGATGGACGTGGTGATTGGTGATGTCTCATGTCTCACAGTGCCCACAAAAATCTTATGGGAACGAGATTTTAGTGGCCGGACGGAGGATGCTTCCTTATCTTGCAACTCGATCCATTTCTGGTCGAAATTCCTACAGAAAAGAAAGCAAGCGTGATGAAGTGGGTTGCTTGCTCAAAACCTCAATAGGTCTAGGTCTAATGTAATCGCACAAATGTCCCTTTTGATTTGTTAACATTTAAATGATTTAAACACTCACGCATGGAAATGAGTCCTTTGGAAATTGTTATTATTTCTTATCAAAATCACAGGTTAGGAGACGGTCTTATACTCGTATTTCATCTATACTAGTTTTAAAGAAGAAATTTCATAGTTTGTTTTCGCTTGCATATTGTCATACCGTAAAATATCAAAATCGAAGGATTTGTAAGAATCTACGTTACAGGTTGTATAAAGCTGAAAAGAAATCCTTCAAGTAAGGCAGGTCTTTCTAACCTCTTGACCTGATCGCAAAGTTTCGTAAGAGACACAAAATGACAGTCTTTCTTGTCCCAGCAAAGGACGTCGCTGCACGGTTTCGTTACTGACGTCAGTGGATGTCAAAAATTCTAGTTCGTAGCTTCAGATTCATTCAGGATTTTATTATGCAATTTGAATACAGACGTGAGCATGAGGAGACATGTGCATTAGACATTAGAGATGCATGTTTACCCTTTGAACATCATTTAAGAATTTTTTTTCATATGCGGTTGAACACTAAACTCTTGCATATTGCACAGGAAACAACTACTTACATTTTGTCGTAATGACACAAGTTAAAAAGCAATCCAATGTAATCACAGGGCACCAGTTCGACGTACGATGATTACCTGTCAAAGTGAAATTGGTTAGTTACCTACCAGTTACAATTTACAAACCAAAAGTCACCTTACGTTTTGACCTCTTTGGAAAAATAAACTGTGGTAATGTCACACGGAAACTCTTGTTACAAGAAAATCAGAGTAAAATAATTCAGTTTAGTATCGGTTGCATTGTAAATGCGATGTATTTACCTTTGTTGTCACTAGTTGTAGAATTTTACACATAAATCGACTTGCATCAATTAACACTTTTAATGTCGCTTGCCTTTCCATTTCCGCCTATTGAAGTCAGAGTGAGTCGGAACAAGCGCTGTAGACTATGTGGCATGTGCATTTGTGCATAGGAAACGATACAATTTAGAATTTTTTTCAACTGAATGAACGTCTGTCCACGCGATAGCTTTGTTTGCATAATTTACGTAATAGAACAAAGGCCCGTTGTTGAGGATGAGCAAAATATTACGTGATTGTCCTTACCTTCCTTATGAAAATGTCGTTAGTATGTCATCCTCTCATCCAATGAGGACGAAATTGAAAATCCTTATATGAAACTAGTAAAATAGCCTCGTAAATGGACTCGTACGTAAAAATAAAATATGGTCATGTTTCATGTATATAATTTTGAATATCAAAATGAAAAACACGTGTCATTTAAACCTAAACCGGACGTTTTAAGTATTTCCCAATTCAACAAGGTACTAATTGGACTTCCAACTTTCATTTTCAGATGATGAGGCAAGAGAAGATCATTGTGAAGGGTGTAGTGGAGGAGCCATTCCTGGAGTAGCCGGTGACGATTATCCCACTTACGCAAAAATTCCATCTACTTCCTTCTCTTGCAAACAACAAGAATGGCCCGGATACTATGCTGACACAGAGGCACGCTGTCAGGTATACAAAACCGTTTAGTTTGTATTAATTTTCTAAACCATTCTCATAAACTAGCACTTATCTCTAAGCGGAAATGTAGTTTTTGACCTGTTTCCTATTCTGGCCAAACTTTTAGTAGATTCCCACGGAATTTTTTATAAGAAAAGTGCATTTTATATTAGACACCTCGGAAAAACAAACGTTTGGGAGCATCTCTGTGTCTTTTGCATGACACTCGCTAGGATTTGAAAATGCGACACCTGATCCACCAAATCGTAATTTAGAAACAAAAGTAGAAGCAAGCTGCAATATTTATTACATGTTACAAAAGAATGATGGCCTTCAAGAGAAAAAATTGTGAAAGCACTAATAGTTTTGTGTGTGACACTCAATTTAGTAAAATGGTGGGATGATGAATGTCGTGTGTCCAAAAAAATTGCTACTTAGTATTTCTATAGTATAGGAGTACGCTATAATAATAAATGCTCCAACGCGTTTCTTCAATTTTTACTTAATTTTGAAATCCGTTCAAAATAATATAACAACCATTACGATAATTGGACTCAAAGTGTAATTCCTTTCATATTATAAAAGCATACTACGAAGAAGTTAGGGCGGATGAAGCAAATTAAGCGTCGCATATACAGGTACCGATTGACCAAAGGTGTCGCAAAACCGTTGGACGTGTGCTCAAGCCAAGTTCCCACGAACTCCTTCGATTCTCACAGAACCAAAAGGCGGTGTTCGAAATGAAATGTCGATCGTCACAAAATGGCAATGTTTTGTTGTGTTCTTATAGGTACAAAAAGGTGACGAAGCTCTACGTGCCCAGCCTTTCCTTGCCCAATACCAGAGCCGGCAAACTACTCGGGTGTGCAAACTACAAATTACAAACTACAAATACATTTATTGAAACCGCAAACTACAAATTGCTAACTACATTGAATCGACAACAATCAAACTACAAACTACAAACTACGTAGTTAAACTACTCAAACTACTTAAAACT